>JADBJO010035392.1:10000-12309 GCA_016801955.1 Conus betulinus | reverse complement strand
CAGCCCTTGTTACAACATTTATAGGGAGCGAGTTCCGCAGATGAGCGCTGAGAATGAAAAACCTGTTTTAAAGATATCAATTCTAGGTCTTGGTAACAATAACCTCTGTTCGACCTGGAAGTCTTCAGTATTGATTTTGTGAACAGTTTAGGACAGATATGATGGGAGTTTATTGTTCAAAACTTTGTACAAAGTATACCTTTGTGAAAGTGGAGAGATATTCCAGAAGAGGCAGGATGTGTAAACTGTTTCACCTTTCGTTCTGTCGAGAGGTGCAGATCAGGCAAAATAAGCTTGGCCGCTCTCCAACACAGGGAGCCTAACCTTTCACATGGACACCAGCACAGTCATCTTCCTACAGTGGAAGCCTCATCAATATGAGATCTTATGTGGGCATTGTGGAATGTGTACGGGAAACTAGTATCAGTGATGTCTTCTAGTTTCTTTCAAATAAATAAGTTTTTTCGAGATAATTTTGCATATGTAGTTGCTATGAGCATCCCACTGTAGTTGGTCGTCTACAACTAATCCCAGTAGTCTATGTTGCCTGACTTGATTGAGTTGACGGCCCGCAACGGATAAACAAACAAAGTGGACACAAACCGAGCTGATGTGTTTGTCGGGTGGATACAATCATGCAGTCTGTTTTGGTAGGATTTAAGTGCATTGCGTTATCTACGCACCAGCTTTCTACTTCCATGATACTTTGTTTTTAAGCGATCATTAATATTATTGATATCTTTGCCAGCTGTCTATAGAGTATCACCAACAGCAAACAATTCACACAATACATTGCTGTTTGAGATGTGTAATGGTCAGTCATTAACAAACAGACAAAAGAGGAGGGGGCCTAAAATAGAACCTTGTGGTACCGCTTTCTTGACTGATCTTTTTCAGCAGAATAGGATCCATTGAGTAATATCGTTGATTTTCAAAATGGAGCGACTGATGGCGGAGAACGAAGCCAAAGTTAGAAAGAGAGGGGGTTAGTTACCACCAAAGACATTGACAAAGCACAGGACAAGACACGATGCATTTCGACTTCTTGGGTCTTCTTCAAGCAAAAAAATAGATCATATTTTACATTTAGGACAGTACAAACAAAAGAACGAAGAGAGACTTATCTCATGTCCATGTGGAGAATGGCCGCCAGAAGAAAATGACAGAGGGGATTATGGGAGAGGAAAAGGAGGGGGGGGGGGGGGGTGCGTGGAGGGAAAAAAATATATATGTGTGGGTGTCTGTGGGTGTCTGTGTGTGTCTGTGTTTGTGTATCTGTCTGTGTGTCTGTGTGTCTGTCTTTGACCACAGGGCATGTTTACAGCTCGTAGTATGGCCAGCGCCATGTGATATTATTAACCAGGTGTAACATGCTTTGATTGATATGTTTAATCGTTGAAGACACTTCAGAAGTTTTTAAAGAAATGGTAAAGGCAGGAGAGGGGGGGGGGGGGGGGGGGGAGGGCGGAGGAGGAAACTGATTTTGGATGTAAAAGGGAGGCAAGTTTGGATTTACTCCTTGAGAGGTGAGCTTTGCTACTCTCTCTTTCTTCCTCGCCGAAGAGCGATTTCGGGAGTGGGGGAGTGGGGTTGATTGCGGCACGTGATGTTCGGATCTAGACTGTCACACTGCCAGATCCGGCACACAGCTAGAGCACCATGTGGGGCGGGCCAGCCAGCCACTTCTGTGCTTTCTTGCTGCGTGTGTCTGTGGAGCATTCAGCTCTAGCATCACAGTGCTCAAGTCCTGTGGCACAGTGGGTCGAGTTGCAGGTCACAGTGGGAGAGCTCGCAGGGCTGACTTCAATCAGAGGCGTATAGACATTATACTTGTGGTGGTTTGAGCCCCGGGTCACTCCTGTCTGAAGTGACTGATCATGTCATCAGATCATTGAGGACATTGACAACAGGATCGACTTTCATCCACTAAAGAATTCACTAATAATAGTGTTGCTTAAATTTCCCTGCTCAAGCCAGCAGGTATCCGTATCTCTCGGGCTCTTGACCGACGCCGTGATAATTAGGTCATGAAGCCTCAACTAGCATGCAGCCACACAATATTGTCTTCAAATTCCTCATTGATGACTATAACACGTCTCAATTACTGTGGCACGATACCCCCCCCCCCCCCCCCCCCCCCCCCCCCCAACCATGTTGATTTTTAGTTTTAGTTTCCTCTCTGCGTCCATTTCTGGAGAGTTTTATGCCACAGTCTTCAACGTTGGCACACTTGTGGGCACAGCGCTGTCATTGGATGAAACCGCCTTTCCTAGGGGAATGGTCACCGATGCCAGCTTGGAGACCTAGCA
>JADBJO010035392.1:0-5000 GCA_016801955.1 Conus betulinus | reverse complement strand
AGTGATGGTGAGGAAAAAAGACGCACCACAGGGAAATCCCGTTGACAGCGGGAAAGGGCCACGACCAGGGACCCTCTTCACAGGGTAACTGAGACCATTGTGGCGAAAGCTTGATAGCGTTTGGAGTGAGTGAGGGTAGTGTGTTTATATGTGAAACGCTTAGAGGATAGGCGCTATAAAAAATACCCAATATATAATACAGAGTTGTACTGTTTTCCCTTGTCAGCGAAACAGCATCGAGAGGGGCTACAGCATGCGGGTATCTCTCAATGGAGGCGACTTTGGCCAGTGGCTCTGCAGTCATGAAAACATGGGCTGGTACATCTATGAGAAGCCTTTGTGGAGGCTCTGTTGTGTCGTATCCAGTGGCTATCGTACAATGGCATCTGCTAGGCAACGGGTTCTTCCCTGGACGTCTTAATGCCATGCCATGCCATGTGTGTGCCTGCATCCCATGTCAAGGTCCTCAAGGTCTGACCAGCAACGCTGGATAATGGGTAGGTCAGGACACCTACTAAGTCGTTGCCACGAGACCCTCTTCTTACTTTAAGTTCTCTCATCTTAGTTAATGAATCATTTGTTCATCAGCTAAAAATCATGCGCAGTGTGGTCTCAAAACTTAGCGCATGTGGTTGTGTGCGCATACGATGGACGAGTCCACACGCAGTGAGCCCTCTCTGATGAAACTGGATTGAACGGAACCTACGTCAAGACAGTAACAGGATTTCAAGGGCGGTGCTGGATCGCTCCTATCTGGTTGGCTCAGTGGCTGAGGACGGTACTTCTCTGGGTGCCACTGGCACCTTCGGGAGCATCATTAGTCTTCTTTCTGGACTCCACGCCTTCATGCTTCTACCTGTAGTTCGCCTCAGCGCGCGTCTGGATGTTCACCTCACCTGCCCATACACTGGGCTGCACTGTCACATGTGTTTTCTTGCCTTTTGGCTGCTTTCAGGGAGCCAAGCTCTATCTTTATCATTATTCTACAACTGATTTGTGTGACGTTCGGGGACGTGTCTGCCTTTTCCGTTCAACTCCAGCAAGCCGTAGACAAGCAATATAATGTTCTTGTGGTTTCGACCTGCACAAGGCATTGTTTTGACTCAGCCTAGGCTCAGAGTGGCATCCCTCCTGCTTAGAATGATGCGAAGGTCGTTGGAGTGCCGGATTCTTTTTGAATCCTTTATAGATGTAGACAGAGAAAGGCTTTAAAGCCGATCATCGGCATTCGTTTATCTTCATTCAATTCGGCGAATTCAGCTGTTTGTGTCAGCTATGACCAGTTTGTTTGTTTGTTTGTGTTTGTCTTTCTTTTTTTCTGAAACAGAAGTATTTTCTATGGCAGTTTCCTCTTTCTTTATTCTTTTACTCGGTCGTTGTGATAACGTTGGCAGGTTTTCAGGGTTTTATTTGTTTGTTTGTTTGTCTGTTTGTTTTCTGCTGTTTCATAGTCTTCTCTTATATCAAAGTTTCAATGGAAGACAGGGATATGGACATCGGAATGCTAAAACTAAAAGGTAATAATAATGAAACTACTACTACTACTACTACTGCTACTACTACTACTACCACTGCTACTACTACTACTACTACTACCACTGCTACTACTACTACTACTACCACCACTACTACTACTACTACCACTACTACTACTACTACTACCACTACTACTACTACTGCTACTACTGTTTTTCACGGAGAACTTCCGTTTTTCCCCTCACCCCCTTGGTGCCAGGGTAGGGCAACCCCATTGGGGGGTCAGACTTGGGTTTGATGCTACGGGCGGCAAATCCACCTGACCCTCCCCATATTTTTTCTGCTACTCCCTCTCCAAATCCACCCATTAGTTTCACAATGAACTTTTGATTTGTTCTCTTTATCCACAACACTTGAATACTTTTTTTTTCTTCTCCACCTCCCTACCCCCTCCCTTTTCCCCCCTCTCCATATTAGGGGTTGGGAGGGGGTGGAAAGGGTAGTAAACATGAATATGGGTTATGTTTCCACATGTTTTATATTCACTCCTGTGTCTAAGAATAGAAATGCCTGTGCCAATGTGTAAGCTTAGAGATGTATTCAACCCATATGTGCTTACAAGTACGGCGCGTGAGGTGCGCGTGTGATGTGTGCGTGGTGTGTGTGTGTGTGTGTGTGTGTGTGTGTGTGTGTGTGTTGTGTGTGTGTGTGTGTGTGTGTGTGTGTGTGTGTGTGTGTGTGTGTGTGTGTGTGTGTGTGTGTGTGTATGTGTGTGTGTTGTGTGTGTGGTGTGTGGTGTGTGTGTGTGTGTGTGTGTGTGTGTGTGTGTGTGTTGTGTGTGTGTGTGTGTGTGTGTGTGTGTGGTGTGTGGGTGTGTGTGTGTGTGTGTGTGTGTGTGTGTGAATGACATCACCGGGCTCGGCATGATTTCTTGTTTCACTTGCTACCTAGGTTTTGACAGTGGTCTGTGGATTGATGGGAGCGAAACAGACTGATAATTGCGCTTGTGATTTTTGCAGAATACTTCATTGTGTCTCTTGCATTGATATTTTACCTTGGTTACTGGCTGGGATTTCTTTCAGCGCTTTGTTTGTTGCTGCTTTGAAATGTGTATTGTGTGTTTGCGTTACAGTATTCACTGATCTTTGTATTTTTTCTCACTTATATAGTGGGATCGTGTTGTCCTTGTTGGCCTGCATAATGTCAGAACGTGGTAGCCCTTGGCTAACCGAGGACGGACTTAGAGTGGGGCATCTAAATATATTATCATGTTATGAATAAGATTACTGAAATTTCATCCATATAATCAAATTTTGGCAAACATGTTCACATATTTGGTTTTTCAAAATCCCATTTATCACCTTTCATATCTAATAGTGACCTTTCAATTCCAGGCTATAATATAATTCGTAAAGACCCCATTCAGAAAAGAGAAACTGGCATAATAGTGTATGTCCATCAGTCAATTAAAGTTGAAAGAATTGGTTACCTCGAAACAGCATCACATAGAAACTGTTTGGATCGAAATACAACTGAAGTACAACAAGCCCCTACCTCTATGTTTTCTATACAGGAATCCAGCCGAACATGTCGACTGGATCGACCGCGCGCTTATTTCAATGTTGGAAAATGCTAATGATAATTACAAAGATGTCATAATATTAGGTGATTTTGATATTGATTTATTCAAAACTGATAATCATTGGACCCAAACTTTTTAATCATTTGGTTTGACACAATCAATAAAATGAGCTACCCGTGTAAACAGTTCTTCTGAAACATTAATAGATCATATATATGTTACCAGTTCAGAAACAATAGTAGAATCAGTTGCTCCTGTTTATGGCTGCGGTGACCATTTTCCGATTTGTTTTACGTGGACAAAAAAGGGTGTCAAAATTCCCAAGTTAAATCATAAAACGATTACATTCCGGAACTTTTCTAAATTTGATCGTGCAAAATTTCTGTCAGATCTTTTAAATTCCCCTTTAAATGACGTGTATCAGCATACTGACCCCAGTCAAGCTCTGCAAGTATGGTATAAACATCTTCCATGACGTATACAATAAGCATGCCCCTCTTCAAACTGAAAGAGTAAAACAACGAATAAAACCACCATGGCTGACAAAAGAAGTACAGGACACTATATATCAAAGGGTTTATCTGTTAAAAAAAAATGGCTCTCGCGCCAAGAATTCAAAAAGTATAGAAATAAGGTGACCTCCCTAATACGATCAGAGAAAAGGAAATAGTTCTTGGAGCTAATCAATAGAAAGAAAGACAGTAAATCTATTTTGAAAGCTATACATGGCTTAACCAAGAATAATTCTGGCCCTGTATTATACTTAACGAAAAAAATATCTGCAAGTGAACTGAACGACCATTCTGTAAGTATAGCAAATCAAAAAAAGTAACTATCTACAATAATTACTGAAATACTGCCACCAGAAGAACATCCATTCAGCTTTGAATATTAGTGTCATAGATGTTCACGAAGTTTTCTCTTCTCTTAGTCAAGTAAGACATACAGCAACTCGTGGAACTGATGGAATTGACGGGAAAATTCTTAAGCTATCAGCATCTGTTATAGCAGAAACTCTCGCATACATTTATAATCTCTGCATTGGTAAGCATTGCTTTCCTGATACTTTTAAACAAGCTAAAGTCATACCATTGTACAAATCAAGAAATATGGCTGATCCTTCTAGATATCGACCTCTCTCTATTCCATCAGTTCTTCCAAACCATTAGAACAACACATAAAAAAAGCGTCTTCTTTCTCCTGTCAAAAAATTCGATCTACTACACCCTAATCAATCCGGATTTAGAGAGAATCATTCTCGTCAAACAGTTCTTACCAAGATAGTTCATCGATGGCTTTCAAACATAAACAACAAACACTTTTCCGGAGTACTCTTCGTGGATTTTGCTAAAGCCTTCGATGTCATTAATCATGAACTTTTGCTCAGAAAGTTAATTATTTATCGACTAACTTCCGACACTCTAAAACTCATTTTATCCTTCCTTTCCAACAGGCAACAATTAGTATTATTAAATGATTGTTATTCTTCTTTGATTCCAATAACTTTGGTGTACCATAAGGCTCGGTGCTTGGTCCGCTGCTGTTCTTATTCTATATTAATGATTTACCATTAACCTTGACTTCTCATTGTGAGATGTTTGCCGATGATACCACTATTGACACTAATAACTCTAATGCTCAGCAAGTCTACCTTGACATTCAGAAAAAAAATATCAACCTTTCTCGGTAAATGGACACAACTCAATCACATGTCTCTGCATCCTCAAGAAACGAAATTCATGTTGATTACAACAATGCAAAAACATCAAAATGTAACCGAAAACTTGCCAATCCTTTATATTGGTAACGAAAAAATCAAAGAGGTTTCTAATCACAGAGTCTTAGGAATAGCAATCGACAACAACCTATCTTGGTCGAAACATTTAGAACTTCTTTCCAAAAATCTTGCCGTAAAAACTGTATTAGCTCAGGAAAATAAAAA
>JADBJO010035391.1:5000-12309 GCA_016801955.1 Conus betulinus | reverse complement strand
TCGGTGGGTTGTGGGGGGGGGGGGGGGGAGTGTTGGGGTGGGGGGGGGGGGAGGGTGGAAGAGGATTGGGTTGAGAAATTAAATGTTGTTTGTGTGTGTGTGTTTTGTTTGTGTGGCCTACTGCTCGCCGCGACTCTTTTATGTGTACGGTAGTGTGGCGTGTATGGGCGTGTGCGTGCGTGGGTTGGGTATCGTGCGTGCCTCGATCGTGCGCGCGCGCGCGGCGCGCTTGTGTGTTTGCTATAATCTGAGTATAATTTGCATTGGCATGTATTTTTGATTACCGTATTACCTTTCAAGTAATTTTTTTTTTTTTTACCTGTGTGAAGAGAAAGTTGTCCCAATCACTCTTATAACAGTGCGTTTGATCAAAGAAAACCAGACTTGCAGAGCTTTTTTTTTTCAATGGTGGGAGGGATATGGGGATGAGAGTGGCAGATGGGATGAGAGGGGATGGGGAGGCTGTTGGTGGTGGGGTTAGGTGACCTGTAGGAGAGGATATGGTTGGGAATGGAGAAATTGGAGGAAGGCACACAAGAGCGGTACCGTAACGTATAATCCTGTCCCTTCACTGGTAGACGTAAGGGGCCCAGCACTTTTGCACTGAGGCAAACCATTCGTTATGCCTGACAAGAGCCATCGTGTTACTCCCCCCTGCAGTGATCCTCATCAGCTGGTTTCATCGGCTGGTCGTGTTGGTTCTTGGTGCCACGGTTTGGATAAGCGACAAACCACTCTCTGGTTATATCCTTTGGTGTTAACATCCCTTTGCTTCACAGACAGACGTGAAGGGCAGAGAAGGAGGGAGTGGGGTGGGTGTGGGTATGAAAGAAAGTGCCATAAAAAAAATAGGTGCAATAATTAAGAATATCCATTTAACTTCGCAGACTGAGCTCTCCTCTCGCTCTCTCTGCTCTCCTCTCTCTCTCTCATCGCTCTCTCTCGTCTCTCTGTGATTTTATTTGAAGCCTTTTAAATGGAGGCTATTTTGATTGTACCGTAGCTCTGCTATTTTATAGGCGGTGAGCTTGACAACGTATAATGCAACCTCTCTTGGCCGCAGTGTGTCTTGCGCGGCGCGCCTGCACATGTGTGTGCGTCGGTGTCTGTGTGTGTGTTTGTGTGTGTGTGTGTGTGTGTGATGTGTGTTTGTGTGTGTGTGTGCGCGCGCTCGCCCGCGCGTGTGGTGTGCATGCGTGCCACATAAGCGCCAACAGCTTTGGAGTCTATGGGACTTCCTGCTCATTGTAACCAGCCATACATACCGCCACTAAGTCTTATAAACGAGAGTAAATATAACCGAACACTAATCTGACGAAGAGACGACAAAGCAGAGGCTCCACTTCTGCCATTCGAATTAAACAACCAATCACGGCTCAGTGACCCGGAAGTGACATTTCGCCGAAAGTCTGAACACATGTGATGGATTCTCTGAGGTGTCGTTCGTTGGCAACGAGCTGGAACGCTGGCTCAAGTTTGCAGCTTCCGGTTTTAAGAACATTCCCGCAGATTTTGTTTTGTTTATACGAAACTGATTTCTTAGTGTGGGCTTAAAAAATACTGATTTTCTCTACAGGTAAAATGGCAAATCGCTGGGGTTGACACCAATATAAACATGTGTTTTATGCGTACGTTGTATTTGTGCTGCGTATCACATTTACAAGCACAAAAAAAAATGATTTATAAAATAAAAAAGTGGGAAAAGAGGACATTTACTCGTTGTTCAGGGTTTTTTTCACACGTTAAAAAATTTACGTCGTTGTTCAGATTTTTTTCACATGTAAAAAAAAAAAAATCTTCTCTCTCTCTCTCTATCTCTCTCTCTATCTCTCTCTCTCACACACACCACACACACACACACACACACACGCTGATGAATGATCCTTAATCTCGATGAACTGGTTATATGATTAGTAATTGACAATGGTTGATTATAATGGACAAGCTACCAAAGCGCAATTAGTTTGATGGTCCAAAATGCTGTAAATTAACACAATGGTGTTGTTCTTTTTTGATATTTAACACTTGATAATGATCCTTCATCATGCTAGCAAATTTTCAGTGGTTGATTCGACGAAGACAGGTGATAAACATTGCAATGGATAGATACAGGTTACAAAAAACACTAGTTTGCAAACAGAAAGGTTTGCTATTCGCCTGCCTGATCTCTAGTGTCATTATGCGGAGGCATTGCGATATGTGTGAAAGGCGTGTTTTTATTTTGATCTCCTCCCCTTGAAAATGAACATGTATATGTCTGAATGAATGAATGAAATGAATGTTTTATCAACGTGATTTCACTATGATTAGTGATATTACACGGATATATGTTTATCGATAAAATGTCAGTGTCAGTTTGTCAGTCTCCCTGTCTCTGTCTGTCTGTCTCTCTCTCTCTGTATACATAAATGTGGGAGAGGGGGGAAGGAGGAAGAGGTACTCACCTCATCCACATAAAAACGATGACTCGCCTGTATATCTGTTTGTCCATCTGCTGCTATATCTGTGTGCATGTGCGCGAACTTCCGTGTGTGTGTGTGTGTGTGTGTGTGTGTGTGTGTGTTTGAATGTGCTGGAAATTAGCACTGATCATGTAAGAAGAAACTGCTAAGTTTAGCTGTCGTTCGCTTTTACTTTGTTTTATTCTTTTAATTCCACCATACTTTATTTCACCATGTTTTAATTTGTTTGCAATAAAACATCGAACAACATACGACTTAAAAGCCTTTACCATGTGATTTGGTGTGCTGTGCTCCCTGTCTTCTGTCTGTCCACAAAATGTCATTTCTTGCCAGTGACTTGACTGATTTCTGTTTCACTAAAGAACGGATACAGACGTGGGGAATCTGTCACACGTGTTTGAGAACATTCGTGACGAGTGTTTCTGGTTGATGTCAGGGAAAAGACCTGAAAAAGGCAACTCTGGATGGAAAGCCATCCAAATAGTATACAGAGTTGTCCCCCATTACTGTCTTTTACACACACACACACACACACACACACACACACGCACGCACGCACGCACGCACGCACGCACACCACACACACACACACGCACACACATATGTATGTACATATATATATATATATATATATATATAATATTATATGTGTGGGTGTGTGTGTGGTGTGTGGTGTGTGTGTGTGTGTGTGTGTGTGTGTGTGTGTGTATGGATAGATAGATAGATTTCGTCTCCTCAGTTTCTAAGAAAAAAAAAACAACAAAAAACCAAAAAAAAAAAAACAGGAGAGAAACAAAGAAAGAGAGAAAGAAAAGAAAGATAATAGCCTGATTATCCTTCCCTTTCCTCCCCCGTCTGTCCTGTGTGTGTGTGTGTGTGTGTGTGTGTGTGTGTGTGTGTGTGGGTGTGCGGTGTGAGTGTGTGTGTGTGTGTGTGTGTGTGTGTGTGTGTGTGGTGTGTGTGTGTGTGTGTGGTGCGGTGTGTGTGTGTGTGTGTGTGTGGTGTGTGTGTGTGTGTGTGTGTGGTGTGTGTGTGTGTGTGTGTGTGTGTGTTTGCGCGGGCACACACGAATGTGATTGCTTAGCTGCCTAACACAATGGTCTGGAAGACCGTGAACAAGGACTCGCCAATCCATGTTGCGGAACATTAACGAGATACAGCACAAACATCAGCAACGGAGAAATCGTTAACGAGATACAGCACAAAAAATCAGCCTAGGAGAAATCAGGTTGTGGCCAGCCACCGAACCCTTGCAGTAATGAGGATGGACAGCGATGAGGTATCCAAGTCAGAAATCCCCTCAGTGACAATAAAGACAGTATACACTCTGCCTAGACTGAAACCAGTGTGGAAGGACAATAACATAATGTTGTGATGTTATACTGTTTTCACCTGTCAGCGAAACAGCGGCGAGTGGGGCTGCAAATTTGCGCGCAGCATTTGTCTGTGGGCTCTGCAATCATGAGCTGTGTGCTGGTACACCCAGGGAGGGTTGGGGGGGGGGGGGGGGGGGGGGGGGGGTCCATGGAGGTTCCGTTGTGTCACGTTCCGGTGGTGATACAATGACATTTACCAGGGAGCAGTTATGGTCCCTGTTCGGTGTAATGGAATGCTCTTTGCTTTCCTGCATCCTATGTAAACACAGCGCTTGCTGCTCGAGGATGTGTGCGGAATTCATACCGGAGTTCTGAGTGGTTTGGGTCAAGTTCATGACAGTACTTCTAGCGGTCCTATGGGTTCACCTAGGGTGGTTATTTTCTTTCTTTCTTTTTTTCTCCTTTGAAACCTACGCCATGTTCAATCTTCGACTGTGCAAAGGATACGCATTCCATCTCTTGTGTGCACGTCGAGCGACACAGACCCTCAACAGTCGGATCCCAGCCTATGAAAGAAGGCTGTAGCCGTTAGATGTGAACATCGGATTAGGCACTGATTTAAAATCATTTATGACCAAAGGGCTTAGTCAAAACGCTAGCACTAGTTAACACCTCAGTACCACATGATAAGACTAACCGACTCCATCGTCAGTTTAAGAAAGAAAGAAAAACTGTATGGTTGGTTAGCCATGATCGAAATCCCGTGCGCTTTACTGAAAATAATAAAAAAAAATCTACACAGTGGAACTGTTGAGAGAGGTTGACTGGAGGGGACAGATGGATGAAAACGTAAGGGACTGCCTAAACGTTGGTCATGAATGTGGGTTGGGAAAATCTGGATTCAATCGACAGACCCCTTGGAAAGGCACATCTGGTTGATTCTGTTAGGTCAGTGTGGTCTCGTACCCACAGACTTTTTTGTGTAAGAGAAGAAGAAATGTAAGGAATTTAGTGTAAGAGAAGAGAAGAAAGAAGTAATATTTTGTACCAAAGGTAAAGAGGGGTTATGATTATAGAATAGGGAAGGGATAGGAGAATAGATTACGTGGGAAGTAATGAAGAAAGAAGAAGGAAAGAAAGAATGGGGGAAGATCGAAGAGGACTAAGAAAGTAGGAGAAGAAGATAAAAGAGAGAGAAGAGAGAAAGATAGTTGTGGAGTAGAAGAAGTAGAATAGATAAGGTTGAGAAGAAGTTAAGGTAAGGGAGATAGAAGGAATGAGAACAGAAGGAGAAGCAGCAGTAGAAGAGAGAGTAGTAATTAGAAATAGTGACGGTAGTATAGAGAAGAGAGGAAAGAGAAGAAAAGAGAAGAGTATAGAGTAAGGAAGAGAGGTTAAGGAGGAAAGGAGGTAGGGAGGAGGAAGATTTAGAGGATTAGGAGTAGAAGGATAGTAATGAGGGTTAAGTGTAGAGGATGGAGGAAGGGAGGGTAGTGGCGAGGGGAGGGAGGAGAGGAGGAATTTTATGAGGGAGGATATGGAGTTTTTCTTAGCTAGTGTGGAATATTAGGAGGAAGGTTAGGTTTAAGGAGTTCATAGTGGAAGGAGAAAGGATTAGAGGAGGAAGGAGGAGGAGGAGTAGAGGAGGAAAAGAAGAAAGAAGAGAAGATAGACGAAGTGTAGAAGAGAATAGACGAGAATGAATTAGAAGAATGAACGAAGAAGGAAGATGAGCTGATGATGACAAGAAAAAAAACCAGAAGACCAGAAGAAGAGAAACAAGGAAGAAGACTTTTTTTTTCAGCCTCAGTTGAAAAAATGTTCTTAATAGTGTTTTTTTTTTTGAATTCTTTTCTTCCTACTGGAAAGAATATGATCGGGTTATACATCACACGTAGAAAACAAAAAGATGGTCTATTGACTAAAAAAAAGTTACAACTGACCATACCGGACCGGAAAAATGTGTCCGTTATCCTGAGTACATATAGGACCAAAACAAGAAAAGGCTTTCGGAAAAAGACCTTACCCACACTACCCCAACCCACCCACCACCCCCACCAAAAGTTAGAGCAGATATTTGGGAACTGACCGTCCCTTAACTGGTCAGATTCCGAAGTCAGAAAAGTCCTAACCAACATTTTAATAGCTGTCGTTTGTTATGGGATAAGATTCGTATTAGTTGTCCAAAGCGTTTCGTTCAAACCAAATCAGGGCTTATGTTCTGACGGCCATGTTCCACTCGACTGAAATTCCAGTGTCTACGCTCCTTCAGACCTCTATTTCGCATTCATAAAAGCCGCGTCCGCTAACAAAACGATTCATCAGGGTTAGTGATCTGGTTCAGACATTCTATCTTTTCACACAGAAAATTTATTCAAAGAGTTCATGTGGGTGTTTTTTTTTTTTGTTTGTTTTTATAATGACCCCCCCCCCCCCCCCCCCCCCCCCCCCAGCACATTCAATCACCATTTTGTTTTTTTTTTTATAGAGCAAGTCTTTGATCCGCAGATAAACTATAAGCCAGTAAATTTCCGCCAGTAGGCTTCTATATAAAACAAAACAAACAAAAAATAAAATCCATCTAAAACAACAAACAACAATAAAACAACAACAACAACAAACAAAAACAATCAAACAACAATAAAAAAAAAAAAAAAAAACCCTAACGATGAGCGGGGGGTAGGCCGTAGTTGGTAGTATTGTACCACCAATACATCAATGCAAGTGAGTTGGTAACAGGGTCTTCTCTCACTTTGGCTACGATCAATCGGTCATTGTTCCAACGAAAAGCATTGCCGAGTTGCACGCAGAAACATCCACTGTTTCAAATAATGGTGATATTGAATGCCCCGTGCTCACCAGGAAGAAACGGGGGTTAGAATTTGCATCCATACGGATTCCAGCCAATTACCCCGGGGGTCGAGATAAAAACGTGTGTCTCTGTACCTACACACATACGAATTTCACAGATACCCAAAGGCACATATGCGGGAGACGTGCGTGCGTGCAGTTTACAATCATATACAAAGCGCGCGTGCGGCGCCGGTCTCACACACACACCTACAAACAACACACACATACGCGCATCGCACGCAACTACACACACACACGCACGCACACACACACAAACGTACGCACGCACTCATGCATGCACGCACTTACGCAAGCAAGTACGCACACACACACACACACACACACCACACACACACCACACAACACACACACACAACACACACACAAATATATATATATATGTTTGTGTGTGTGTTGTGTGTGTGTGTGTGTGTGTGTGTGTGTGTGTGTGTGTGTGTACACGTGTGGTACACGTGTGGTGTGTGCGTGTGGTGTGTGTGGTGTGTGTGTTGTGTGTGTGTGTGTGTGTGTGTGCGTGCGTGCGTGCGTGCGTGTGTGTGTGTGTGTGTGTGTAGTGGGTGGGTGTGTTGCGTGTTGTGTGGTGGTGTTGTGTTGGTGGGGTCGTGTGTGTGTTGTGTGTGTGTGTGCGTGCGGGTACCCCAGTGCCTGCGTGCGGGC
>JADBJO010035391.1:0-2500 GCA_016801955.1 Conus betulinus | reverse complement strand
GATAATGAGAAATGACAATAATAAACACACCAAGTTACTCACAATGGAATTAAGTGGAATTTAAAAGTGCAATGCTACACACGGTAGTAATCGGAAATGAGAAGAATGATAAATACAAAATTACACACAATGGTAACAAGAAGTGAAGATTATGAATACAGAGTTACACACAATGTAAATAAGTGATCATCATAAACAGAAGTTGCACCACAACGGTGATGAGGAGTGAGATTTATAAACACAGAGTTACAACGAGGTTATGGGGAAAGTGAGGATTATAAAGACAGAATTACATACAATAGAAATGGGAAGTGAAAATTTATAAATAGAGAGCAAACACACAATGGGTGGAGAAATTTGAATCATAAATACAGAAGTACTCACATTGGTTGGAGACGGTATGAAAGTGAGATGATCAATGCAGATTTTTACACATTATGGTAATGGGGGGAAGAGAGGATTTTACATACAGAGTTTATACACAGTAGAAACGAGAAGTGAAGATTCTAAATAGATTATTATTACAATGGTAAATGGGAAGTGAGAATTAGAAATACAGAGTTACAAAAACAATGGGCGACAAGATCTGAGGGTTACAAAGTTGTATACAGTAGTTGCGAGAATTATCAATCACACAGACGTTTGCACACAATGGTAACGATACACGAACTTTATAAAACAGAGTAAACGGTTACAGTAAACGGTAAATGGGAGTAAGTAATTTATATAAATACAGAGTTTCACACAATGATGATGAGAAGGCCAGTGACGATTATAAAACTACAGAGAATCAGAATAGCACAGTGGTAATAAGAATATGAGGATTATAATACTGATGTGCATAGAGTAATGAGGATTATGAAAAAAACAGACTTACTCTCAGGCGATGATGGGAAGCGAGAATTCAAAAGAAATACTTCATCACACCACAATACTGATGAGAAGTGAAAGATGCCACGAAGCGAGTTACGGGGGATCATGACAACAACAGCAAAAACTGTTGATATATACAGGTTGTTCCACGCGACAGTGATTATTCTGTTTGAAATTAACTCTCTAACACACGGATTTATGTCTTCAAGTTTTATCGGAAATCACATTTTCTGATGGGTTTCTCACATTGCGACCCTTTATCGATCCTATTTGACTTTAGGCGATTCATGAAAACTAACAGCAAAGCACACAAAATCCACATTATTTTCGATCATGAACAAGGTCAAATGTTGTCTGTAGGGGGCCACAGGTCAGACAGAAAATCATTTCTATGTGCCCGCCATAGTTCCTTTTTTATCACTACCAATCCACTTCTGTTATGCACCATAAAAGAAAACATTCACTGTGATTTTTTTTGTGTTCCGTGAAATATAATAAACTGGAATAGTACTACACTGTCAGGTAATAATGCGTGCCAGAATGATTTGTAAGGGCTGGAGCTGCAAAATACACTGTTGCCTTTATTCATTTTTCTTCTCGGTTTTTTCCGAACGTTTAATGAAATGGGGTGGCGGCTTAATCACCTTGTTGATTAAAGCGATCATGAAAACAAGTGATGGAGAACGATACATAAACGAAATATCTTTTTATAACCCAACACAACGCGGAAGGTCTAAATTATTATTGCGAAATTAAATAAGAAAACAATCCCGTCCCCAAACAAAATCAGAGAAAGAAGCGGAGATTACAAATTGATTAACTACGAACATACGAGCAGTAATAACCTTAGAACCTAATGACATTGGTCATAAATCGTTTTCTCACGATGATGGAAAGCAGGCAAAACACTTTTTGCAATATTGGTTCGCACTACTATAACGTGTCCGGGTTATATTTTATAAATTTTATGTTTTTTTATAATTTTTGTGGGTATTTTCTCTGGGAAGTACTGGCTAACCTCGTGCACTTTTTTAGTGGTCATAAAGGAACCACCCCTGCACACTGAGTTACTTGTGACAATTGAAGCGCTGACTGTCCTTCAGTTGAAAGTGGGAGGTATTCTGTGTATCTTTATGACTATGTTCAAAAGGAGATACGCTATTCAAAGTGAGTGGACTCTTACGGCTGGCGCGTTGGGAGGTGGTTCTACCTCCAGTGAAGGGTTAGTCAGTGCCTCATGGAGATCTGAAAATGATCGCTGACACGCGTGCGGCGAACTTTTATCAGTAGCTGTGTGTCAGTGTCATACATAGGGTTCAAGCCGGTTAAAGCAAGAAACCGTTATCAAAAGTGACTGTACTGGCAGCGTCATGAGCTTCTCCGCTGAAGAAGTGGATACTAGGGGTGTGGTCGTGTTTTCTGAATTTTTGCTCTCTCCTGTTGTGCTGCTGTGTCGGCTGGGTCATGTACAAGTTGGCAGGAAAGAGGTACCTGGGGGTACAGCTCGGGCATTGATGCTGTCCAGTGGGGAGACACAGGCGTTGATGAAGGGTAGGATTTTAAATAGCGAGTGAGAGGGGCAGGGGCACACATGGGGACAGGGGGGTATTTTTTTGAGAAGAGGTGC
>JADBJO010035389.1:0-12312 GCA_016801955.1 Conus betulinus | reverse complement strand
TTTAATGAAAATTTTGCTATACTTCAACAGTAGACAACATGTAAATATGGTTTCTATATTCAAACTTGCGAAAAAATCATTAATTCATATTGAAGCAGAGATACAGTATTTTAACAAAAAAAATGTTTGTCATGAAAAACTGGCAAAGCAATCATAAGCATGAGAATACATGACAGCCGATTAGTATTCGGTCAAAGTTTCTATTTGTGCACTTTCTTGACAAGACATGGCACAGATTGATATTGTTCTTGTTTTTCTGAATAGACTAGTACATTCCATAGTCAACAGTGCACAAGCGATTCCCTAAACACAGTCAGACGGGGATATGCAGCCATTCAATAAATGATGTCTTGGTTTTTATATTTGAATTCACAAACACTATCACATACAGAATTGTCTCTCTCCTATACTCACAGATTTTCCATTTCTTGAAAATTGCGTTTGAAATAATTTGACCGTTTAAATTGCACATGCAGTTAGAATTGTGCAACATAAGCTTGCATTTTCAGATTAGATGTGCCATTTTTTTTTCAATTTAAACAAATTTAGACGTATACATACTGTTACGTCATTTTCAATTTGATTTTGTAACATAGCAAGCTTTTTCTGCTTTGCTGCATTCTCTCATAGCAGGATGGCACCTTTTCAGACAAATCTGCTTCAAAATGACACAGGTGACCTGTGGCCCAGTGATTATGTGGCCCAGTGACCGTATTGTACCGGGAGGAGACATGGTGCATATTATCATTCAAATAGATGATCACTGATACACAACAAGATAAATGCCTTTGTGTTTTTCTGACTAAGCTCTACTGTTCTATGCTACTGTGTATGTCAATTATGCAAACCAATTTGATTAATACTCTGAATTACAGTACCAGAGCCCAAAGGTTGTTGCCTGTTACCCTGGGCTAAAAGTATCTGTTAGGGATCATCCAAACAGCCGAAGCATTTGAAAGCACTATGTGTACAAATGCATCAGTGGGGATTGAAAACCATTACTGTAATTTGCGGGAGTTTTTGATTCCACCGCCACGATGGTGCTACAGCCACCACTCCACTCTGCGGGGGATTTGAGCCCAGAGATTGATCTAGAAATCTGTCTGGATTGATCTTCAGTGTATGGGCATCATTTTAACTATTTTGGGCTTATGGGTCAAAAACTTTTGAAGCTTGCGTGTTGCATCACACAACCCGGACTTATAAAACATCAAATTATACTCCCCGACTTATAAAACATTCGAATTAATGACTGTATACTAAAGTTCCATCGAACAAACACAGCCGCTTCTCAAGAGATAGTAATCTGACTTTAAAGCCTTATCCATCGTGGCACAGGTTTTCAGCTCAATGATCATAACATAGCAGCGGGGAAGCTTGATAAATGTCTTCCTTGCCTCTCGAGCGGTAGATCAGTTTGCAACTGGGCATTATCAGTTTTTCGCGAATTAAACTTGCCAGGATTAATTCTAAATGAATCAAAGTATTTGCTGTAGACTGGGGAAGCTTAGACAGTATATGACTTAAAGTTATCATTGAAACTTGTTCAGCCTGTCCTTCGAACAGTAGTATTTGCAATTCAACTGGGCTTATTCAGTTTTGAGAAAACTTGCATTTCTAAGTTAACATGCTCTTAATGGAATCCAAATATTTATGTTGATGCTAAGGAGATTGGACCGCCATGTATGATAGATTCGCCCCTGATTGAACCCTTTTCAAACTGTAGTATTGCAATTTGATTGGTCTTATCAGTTTTGAGAAAACTTGCACTCTTTTTTAACATCCGTTTCACCCTGTGGACCATTTTTTTAAAACACACTTCAAACCGATCTAATAAATAAACTATTTTGGATTCCTTAAGTTATTTAATTTTCAGAAGCTAATCAGTCGAAAGCTAGCACTTGATGCTTTATGTTTCACAAACATTCTGCACGCCGTTTGGTCTGTGACGGGAACCCACACAGAAATTAAGATTCTAATTACAATCAAGGTCATTAGATTACGATCAGCCCGAATTGCTGTCTGCTGCCATCCGGAGCTGTCTGGCGTGTATGATTGTGGTCGATATAAATGTTAAAATAGGTTGCAGGTACAATGACCAACAAATAACACTCGCAGCAAGGGTGGCAAACTGGAGAGAGGAGTGCAAGGGAGGAAGGGGCAGCAGATGCTACCTGGATGTGAGCAGGGTCAGATATGGAGTGTGGCACAGCCAAACCTTTTTCAGCGATTAGGGTGACGGGAGCCTGGAAAAAGCCTGTTGTGTGCCAGGAGAACAGAGCTCTGGAGGAGTGCTAGGGTTGATGGACAATGGAGCGTTTCCTGAATGTGATAAACGTTGGGCCTGACAAGCCATGATTCAGCCAATGGTGGGTCTGACGTTGTGAATTTATCATTTTTCAAACGCACCCTGCTGTATAGCACATACCTGATAGTATCGATTGTTCTTTATTCATTAGCCTCACTTCAGTACTACTTCAAGTGAGGCTCTCGGCTGGTGGGTTTTTCATTATCTGCTTTGCGCTTACAGTTGTACTGTCATACCACCACTCAGGACTAAACAGTAAATTAATGGCTGACAGTGTAGCAGTTAGCACTTTTGGGATAACTGGTTGGTCTGGTGAATTAAAAGAACTGAACTTTCAGACTTTATCCTAGCCGAGTGAAAGACTTTCCGCCCTATCTCAATATCCCAGGGTGGGAAAAGGATGGAGGTGTAGCTGCAGATAGACAGTTTTTAAAATTACCTTACCGATTATTTCCATTTCGTAATTTACCATGTGGGGAAATATATCGCCTCCTTACCACTTCGTCCAAGGCGAACTACTATAATTTGCTTGCTAGAATATACAATATTTTATCTTGTGTCTTTGCAGGCTCTGTCTTCTCTTTCTTTTAGTATGACTGCAGAAATAAAAACATTTAGGGCACAAACCCACAAGCCTCATCTATAATTGTCACTGGCCTGAACAGGATAGGCACCATCTTCACCCTTTACTTCCTGTATTTTCTTTCGTCCTCTCAATCTAAGCTTACCCAATCTCTCCCCTAAACTTACCATTTTCTTTTTACACATCAGTCCAGTTTGTACACCTCTTATGTAACATCACATCAAATTCTAAAATAAAGAAATGCAGCAAGAGTAACAAAATCAAAATTGCAAAGGATGAGGGTGGCGAATCTTTGGGGTAACTAAATAATCTTTTATGTAGAGGCTGGTATACGAAAGCCAGCTTATGAACTTCACAAAATATTTGCAGCAGAAAAAAATGAGATGATGAACGACCAAAAACTAATAAAACTTTAATACAGTCTAAACGTTTTTACTGGACTAATTATATGCTGGTCATAAAAGGAGACTTGCACAATGTTTGAAGTCAGTCTGGAAAAATTTCTTTTGCAGTCATTTGCTGTAGATGCGTAGTCATGATGGAAATATGCCAAGCTACTCCCTGTTTGGCTAGTATGACTTTCTATTATGACAAGCTTATTGCAGGCAGCTAGGCCAATTTGCCAACTCTTGGGTACAAAAATTTTTCATGGCAAACACAAGACTAAGATGCCAAGTTAAAACGTTCTTACACTTCCAGCGTCACAGTGGGAAAAACTGCACCATGTGTCCACTCCATTACTACGAGCTCAAGGTAAACCACCTCTTCAGGACGTATGATTGCATTTTCAGATCCAAACTCTATCTGCTCTGGGGAGAATCTCAGATTATGGGACCAGCATGGTGAATGATGAGGATCGCGGAGAGTATCCGTTCTTGTGTCATGTACTAGGCCTGGGAGTTGGGTGGTGGGGGGGTGGGTGTGGTGAGGAGGGTGAGGTTGAGGGCGGGGGGGGGGGACGGCGGGGAGGGGGGGGGGGGGGGTGAACGGGGGGTGGAACCAAGGGTATTGGGAAGGGGGAGTGGCAGGTTAAAAAACGAAAACCAGATAAGGGTGAAGGTGTCCTATTAAGGAGGCGCATTGCTTAGGAGGTTGATATGGTGCATTGGGGGGGGCTCAAGAGGGGGGGGGGTAATGGTGGCATAGGGGGGGTACTTAAAGTATAAAAAGAAGGGGGGGTATTTGTGAAATAACCACGGTATCAAGGGCCTGTGCAGGGTTTTAAAAAAATCAAGTGATTTAGATTTCTAGACTATGCTTAGTAATGAAATTGCACCATATGGGCATTAGTGAAGAGTACCAAAGATAATTAAACAAAAAACAATTGCAAGTGCAGCATTGAAGGATAGAGCTAAGACGAGAACAAAACATAAACATCAGTGGGCCCCCCATTAGTGAGCAGCACGATATTTTGGTCCAACGCAAGACATGAGGAGGAATCGTCAGGGGGTATTTGGCAGAGGACGATATTTGGGCTAGTGACCTTCATATTCTAGCTACAGGTAGTAAGAGAGCAGGAGCGGGGCCGCACCATTAAGCAACTAAATAATAGGTCAGAATGACGTTTGTGAGCTTTATACTAACTTGCTTTGCGCGGATTGTGCGCGGAGGGTTTTGATCATGGGACAGTTAGAGAGATTAGGACGATGCGTATTCAGGCAAGTAATGCATCAGCCATTGACAATCACACCAACACGAGAGTGGCACACTTGCAGCAGCTTGCATTTCCGTTTGAATGAACTGTAAAAAGCACCCACATGGATACACAAAACTCCCTATACAATTTTGAAGTGGACTTTTTAACAAGACATAAAAAAAAAGTCAGTTCATCAAGTAATACACTCATGACACCATGCCAGTCAGAAAAAAAAAAAACATGGAAAATGCTTTTCAATTCTACTCCAACACACAACACACACACACCCACACACGACACACCACACACACACGCCATCTCATAACAATCGTGTAAAATTTCAAACAGGAGTCTATTCTATGCCAGTTCTTTTGATGCAAAAAACGTTTTAAACTAAAGTGAAGATTCAAGCAAAATGTTAACAAAAAATCAATTTATTACTGTTAGACCAATCACACATGAAATCGCTCTTAAAAAACAACCTCAATTCAAACTGTGTAACAACAATTACAATCCTGTCTGTTCATGCAACCTAACCCTGCATTACACCTGGACCACAGACTGTGCAGTCTTATCCCGCTCATTAAACCAAACCTACTTGTCCACCATCTTTGATGAATCTAACGAAGACACTAACTGCGCAACAATACTGAGCATCACACATTCAATACTAAAATCACACACGATTGAACCCCAGTTTTCACAATTTAAGAACGAACAAAAGAATTCTCGCCCAAAATCAAGAACACACCATCGGTTTTTGAGAGGACATGGACAAGAAAAAAAGTCTGTTTGTGCACTGTCATGCATGACAAGGAAAGGCCTTGCTTGTTATAAAACCTGTGAACTTGCCTTCACTTAACATCATGTTAAAAGAGTTTTGGAGGGAGACTAACCTACGGAGGAGGACCGAGGAGGCCTTTTTGTAGGCACTCTTCAGGTCCTCCAATCCTCCCTCACCGTTATTGCCTCTCACGCTGCCTCTTCTGGTCTGGATTTACCAACCACAAAGGCCCGCAGAGCTTCAGGGCTCCAGACTGCACCTGAAATCTGCGTAGGTTCTTCCTCACAATGGAGGAAAAGAAATTCTCACTCACATTAGATGATGAGTTAGGGATGATCAAAACTGTTGTTGCTGTAATGATTTCTGGGTAGCAGCCTGAACGCACAATTACCATTCAAAGTGGCATCAACAACTGCTTGTCCCTATACTCTGACAGCACTGGAACTGGTTTGCAGTGTCCGAGTCCCTGACCATGGTTTGAAATGCATTGGTGAATTTGTTTATCAAAGCCACAGGCAAAAAAGAGCTCTGTCGCCAACTCCACCATAGCAGCTTCAGCACGAAGTAATGGTCGAAATCCTCATGGTTTTCTTCGATGTTGGAAAGAAATAAAAAAGAGAACAAAATGATTTCTGTCTATGTTTCTCAGCAATAGCACTGTTCTCTTCGTGCTTGTTGGTTTCTACATGCTGCTGGCAGTCGTATCTCCCGCCATGTTGTTTTGATGGAGGAAGAGCACAAGCGCAAATTTCACAACATGCATCGCTCTTCTTCCCTGGCTTGGATGATGGCCACTTGCCAGAGTTATCACCCTTCAATGTTTGCCATCACTGTTGTTGTCTTCCTTGAAGGAGACTATGCCATGGATCTTCTTCAACTGTTCTCTGCACAAAACCTTGGTTTTGGTTTAAAAATGATGAGAGCTAGCCTACTTCATGCGTGCTCTGGAACCGCGCCCCAGCAAATCAGCAGCTCACTAGTGATTCCACTCTTGATCGGGACGTTTTTGCAAGAGGGTATCTCTCAAGCGAATTTGGGAATATATTTTCTTCTTCAGCAATCTTTGATTTTTTATTTTTCTGAACACTCAGTGCAAAACTCGCATTTTTGGGACAATGCAATTGATTTCCTGCTTTTTGGGGGCATATTTGGATCTCCCCTGACAGTAGGTGTCACTGTAAATTACAAAGTACCCAAAACTACTATTCACAAACTAGGATGGATAGTCTTTAAACTCCCATCTCTCCCTTCCCTCTCTCCATCCCACTCTCCCCAGTCTCTTTCTCACTAATACATTGCGATGAGGTTGAAGACGCCATAAATATGTAAAATCTCAAAAGTCTTGCATATCAAAGGGCAATGAAAATTTAAGCCCCTTGACTACCGGAGATGCACTGCCATGTCCTATTCCTGTGTGTCAAAGCAAAAAGCTGAATTACTATTGGACATCTCTGCCGTGAGAACAGCTCTCAGACAATGAAAAACAGGCCAATCGACCAGTTGCGTGGACAGAACTGAGTCGAAAACTAACGTCTTCGACAAAAACTTTGTTCTCCACCCTGTCCGCAGATTGAAGGGAAACACTTGTGCCGCACCCAGTGCATGGGGTGGACCCCCCATATCATTCCCTCCCCTCTCACGCCAATCCTAAGACAAACCTCCACTGATCACGGCACTCAACTGTTGACACACCTGGCTCCACACACACACACACACACACACACACACAAAAAAGAAAGAACCATCATCGACTTTGTGCGTACAAGCATGAACAGATATGTGATCAAACAACTACTGGTTGTAGTCAGTGTTTGACCAGTGCTGGTCATGAGGGGTTGGGCACTAAGACACCAGAAAGCCTTCTATTGTGCAGCATGTGGGGGACGCTGGTGTGTGTGCAACTGACGTGAATGGATCAGCTAACTGACTGAAGTGTGTGTGTGTGTGTGTGTGTGTGTTTTTAAATCGGATCTGAGATTTTAGATAGAGAGGAAAGATTTTCAACAAAATTTCGGGTAGGTTTTTAGAAGATGTATTTTTAAAGAGTTGTGTGTCAATGAATGACTAGAAAGTTGACTTCAACATGGTGACAGCCCTGATGTGGCCCTTTGCTGTCGGCTGGGCTATAAACAACATTACCTTAACTTACCTTGCCTTAATGCGTTGAGAAATTCTGTGATGAGGCACTTAACAAACAAAATGTTGCAGAGGACACTTAACAAATTAAAATGTTTGCATATGATGTACTCACACATGAACACCAAAAACAAGTTAAAAGGTAAAGTTTACAGTTGCGTATATCAAAGAACATAAAACACTTAAAATCTGACAGGCATGCCCATCAAATGGCAATAAAAAATGAAAATGACACTACAATTTCACAAAATTCACACAAAAAGATGAACAGAATATCACACGAACGTAAGTGAAGCCATTTTCATGGTCAGCACAACCCCAGTGCTGTCCGTTTCCTTGGACAACTATAGACGTTTCCGATTAGTGTTTGCATACATTGTCATTATGATTCAGTTTGGACGGGCTCATATAAAATGTCCAGCATGCAATACCAATGACAGTCTTACTCAGCTTTGCGACAATCAAAGTATTCCACATCAACATCAGTGTTCCACATCAACACCAATGCACATTAACATCAATGTTCCACATCAACATCGATGGTAAAATAAAAGCACAACAATAATCTGCTGGAGTGTTCTTAGGCTCCCTTGTTCTTTAGCTCACAAATTTTTTTTTTTTTTTTCGTACCTCAACTATATTATAGTTCCCATGTGTTTGTCCGCACAACCATAAAAGGACTTGAAGGCTTTTAAAAAAGACCTCCTCATATTTTACAAGGACCTACATAGAAACCAGATGTTGTGAGACCCCAAGTACCCATGATTTGTACACAGACTGTATTGTGTGTTTTTTTACTGTGTTTATTCTTCAGATGTTTGAGGGTCCGACAAGACCCATTCTCAACAAAGACGCGGGTCTGACAAGACCCAATCTTAACAAAGCTGTGGGTCCGACAAGACCCATTCTCAACAAAGATGTGGGTCTGACAAGACCCAATCTTAACAAAGCTGTGGGTCCGACAAGACCCATTCTCAACAAAGATGCGAGTCCGACAAGACCCATTCTGAACAAAGCTGTGGGTCTGACAAGACCCATTCTGAACAAAGATGTGGGTCTGACAAAAGACCCAAAAGACCCATTCTGAACAAAGAGACCGCAAGACTTTACTTCTAAACCAGCCATGCATTACTCACCTAGACTCATCCTCATTGATGAAACCTCAAGGCTTTATACTCAAATCAACAATGCAGGTACCACTAGAATCACTCTTGTCAACGAGTCCTCAAGACTTTTCTACTTAAACCAACCATGCATATACACCTACACCCATCCTTGTCAAAGAGCCCTCAAGACTTTCTACCTAAACCAATCAAGCATATACACCTACACCCATCCTTGTCAAAGAGTCCTCAAGACTTTCTACTTAACCCCTACACCCATCCTTGTCAAAGAGCCCTCAAGACTTTCTACCTAAACCAACCATGCACACCTACACCCATCCTTGTCAGAGAGTCCTCAAGACTTTCTGCTTAAACCAACCATGCATGTACACCCACTGACCAGACCTATCATTGTGAGAGAGTCTTTAAGAATCGCTATACAATACAGGTATACCCAGACCCGTCTGTGTCAAAGAGAATCCTCAAGGTTTCCTGCGTAAACCAAAAATGCAGGCCACCTAAACCTGTCTTTGTCAATGTGTCTTCAAAGCCTTCTACTTAAACCAGCAATACAGGTGCACCTGGACCCAGACTCAGTGCACTGCAGTACCCAGTAGTTCTTTAAAGAATGGGTTTAGCAGAACCCGCTTCATCAGAAGTACATAGTTTGAATGAGGTAATCGATTTTTTCTTTCCATCTTGATGCACAGGCACCAGAATGTACATTACATTTTTGAAAGACACCAACACTTGCACTAGAATAGTTCCAATGCCTTTTTGCGGCAAATGCAATTTATAAGGTCTCAAAAAGGACCTGAAAGTTCTAATAATATATGTATATAATCATGTGTGCACCCTTCAGCACGAACTGTCAAAAAGCCCCTCGTAACCTTGGTCACCTTGTCACAGTCTATGATGATATCATGGAACACAACCACAAAGAGACAGAAATAAGAGGACGTAACTTTGGTCACCGTAGTAACAGTTGCACACATGTTTCAGCTCGTGTCTGAGCATCTGTACATCAATGGCCTCCGCCTGTGCCTTTGGCAGCGTTTAACACCGCCCTAAATTGTATATTTGTTGCGTAATGTTAATCAGAAGGCTGCTCTCTCAGTTTCTTCTTTGATAAGCTCGAAGCGTAACAATCTTTCTCCCAAAACACTGAGAGCACTGCACCAATTACACAGTAGCGGGTGCCTCCTGGGCAGGGTTGCCAAAAGCCCTTAACACTAATTCCATACAGCTCCACACATTTTCTCCCCACACAAACAACACTTTGCCTTCCTACATCACTACTCAATGCCTTCATACAGCACAACACATTGCATCCCCACAGCACACCACATCGCATCCCTACAGCACAACACATCGCATCCCCACAGTGCAACACATCGCATCCCCACAGCACACACATGTCGCATCCCCTACAGCACAACATATCGCATCCCTACAGCACAACACATCATATCCCCACATCGCATCCCCCACAGCAAAACACATCGCATCCCCACAGCACAACACATAGCACCAACAGCACAGCACATCGCATCCCCACAGCACAACACATAGCATCCCCCACAGCACAGCACATTGACCCCCACAGCACAGCACATAGACCCCCACAGCACAACACATCGCACCCCCACAGCACAACACATTGCATCCCCACAGCACAACACACATCGCACCACAGCACAACACATTGCACACACACCCCATTGCATCCCCACAGCACAGCACATTGCATCCCCACAGCACACATGGCATCCCCAGAGCACAACACATTGCATCCCAACAGCACAACGCATTGTATCCCCACAGCACAACACATTGCATCCCTACAGCACAACACATTGCGTCCCACAGCACAACACATAGCACTACACACCCCCATCAGCCTCTATACAGCCCAACATACAGCCTCCATACAGCTGTATACACTTGCCTCCCTACAGCACAACACATTGCGTCTCTACAGCACTCCAACACACATCCTCTATACAGCCATACACACTGCCTCCTTATAGCCGAACATACATCCTCCATACAGCCATACATACTGCCTCCATGCAGCCCAACACACTGCCTCCATACAGCTGTACACACTGCCTCCATGCAGCCATACATACTGCCTCTATACAGCCCATACACACATCCTCCATACAGCCTGTATACATGCCTCCAGACAGCCATACACACTGCCTCTATGCAGCCCAACACACATCCTCCATACAGCTGTATACACTGCCTCCAGACAGCCATACACACTGCCTCTATGCAGTCCAACATACATCCTCTACACAGCTGTATACACTGCCAGCATACAGCCATAGACACTGCCTCCTTTTAGCCCAATACATATCCTCTATGCAGCTGTACATACTGCCTTCATACATCCCTACTCATTGCCTCCATAAAGCCCTATACACTACCTACACACAGCCAAATCATTGTCCACATAGAGCCATACACACTACCTACACACAGCCAAATCATTGTCCACATAGAGCCATATGCACTACCCTTTTGATATGCAGCTCTGTACACCACCTATATACAGCCTCCATGATGAGGTGATCACGACTCAGCCCTATACACAATCCCTTTCATTCCCAGGGAAACTCCCATAACTGGCATTTGCTTACTGGGTGTATATTTGGTAATCTCCGGAGAGCTCAACTGCGGAATGCAAAACAACTAAAAGCAGAAAAACGAATAATATATTTGCACACTACCAAAAATTATGGCCAAAAAAAAAAAAAGGAAAAAAAGATTTTCAGAGGATGAAAACAGTTTTCAGCAGTCTATTACAGTGTCTTACCATTTGTTACTGGTAGACAGTGTGGAACCCACTATTACTGGCACAGTGCTTTATCAGCTATCACTGATACAGAATGATCTGCAAAGTCTGTTCTGGGGTCTTACCAGCTATCACTGGTAGATGATGAACGCAAAGCCTGTCCTAGAGTCTTACCAGCTATTACTGGTAGAAGATGAGCTGCAATGTCTGTCCCAGAGTCTTACCAGCTCTTACTGGTAGAAGACGAGCTGCAATGTCTGTCACAGAGTATTACCAGCTCTTACTGGTAGAAGATGAGCTGCAATGTCTGTCACAGATTCTTACCAGCTATTACTACGTAGAAGGATGAACTGCAATGTCTGCCAGATTCTTACCAGCTATTACTACGAGATGATGAATGCAAAGCCTGTTGTAGAGTCTTATTAGCTATAACTGATAGATGATGAACTGCAATGTCTGTCACAGATTCTTACCAGATATATTATTGGTAGATGATGAACTGCAGTGTCTGTCACAGATTCTTACCAGATATTACTGGTAGATGATGAACTGCAATGTCTGCCACAGATTCTTACCAGATATTACAGGCAGAGGATGAACGCAAAGCCTGCTGTAGAGTCTTATTAGCTATAACTGATAGATAATGAACTGCAATGTCAGTTGCAGTCTAACCAGCTATCACTACTAGAGGATGAACGGCAAAGCCTGTTGTACAGTCTCACTAGCTTTAACTGCAAAGTCTGTCACAGAGTCTGACCAACATTACTGGTAGAGGATGCATTACAGAGTTACTGTAGAGTCCTACCTGATAGATAATGACTGCAATGTCAGTTGCAGTCTAACCAGCTATCACTACTAGAGGATGAACGGCAAAGCCTGTTTGTACAGTCTCACTAGCTTTAAACTGCAAAGTCTGTCACAGAGTCTTACCAACATTACTGGTAGAGGATGCATTACAG
>JADBJO010035388.1:0-10000 GCA_016801955.1 Conus betulinus | reverse complement strand
GTTTGTGTCAAATCTCCATCCCCACCCCACCCGTTCCCCACCATCCCCACTGATTCTCCCTCTCCCATACCACCACCACCACCATCACCCACCCACTCCCCTTTCTCCTCCCTGTCCTACTTTGCGATTCCGGCACGACTTGACCGAGTTGTGTTTATCAAAATCGAATGATCGGAGAAATCAGGTCTGGGGACAAATCAAACGGCCGGGCACGCAAGGATGTAGCCTAATACTTAAAAAGATCGATTTTACTTGCGGTATTTAATCAGCTCCTGTACTTAGTTCATGGCAAGGCCTATTATCAACTCAGGTCTGTTAATCGAGCAATCAAAGCCTCCCCACCCCACCCTCTATTTCTGTATTTTCTTATCATTCCTGCGTTTCTTTTATTTATTACTTTATAGTAGTGGGGAAGGTCGATTGGGCGTTGGGATAGGATACGGCGTCACTAACGTCATCCCTGTACAAGTCTATTCTTGTTGCTGACTTCGTTGCTAGACACCAGCACTTTGAAGTATTAGTAGCGTGTTCAACATTCCACGGACCAGTTCAGTCGGCTGGCCTGGCATAAAACTGAACTCGAAAGAGCCGGTTACTGCGAATTCGACGTCTTAAAACTGTCCCACACGTTTGTTTGCAGAGCCGCCGACCCGGATGTGAACTATATTGATTCGAACTGAACGGTCAGGTCACGTTTCTAACAGGCCGCACGCAACGTAAGCGTTTTGAGGCCTACCATGAGTTTGAGCCAGCGTTTGATGTGAAAATGATAATTAATCAAAAGAACATCTCCCCACCAATTATGTGCCTTGCCTTGGGGGGTGAGGGGGGGGGTGGGGGTGGGGTGTCCACCGATGACATCACATAACAATCTTCAAAATACGTGACATTTCCCTAAATTAACGACATTTCAGGCCTTAGCACTCAACCGTGACGCTATCTTTTGTGTCAGGTGGTTGTCCCTTAATAATCCTATTCCTTTCATTTTAATCTGTCTGGTTGGAACCACCTCGCTTGTACCTTGATGGCCAAATGAAAGAAAATGAGGAGAATCAACTTTCAGACACGATAAAGATTCTCAAAACAGTCTCACTGCGCCAGTCTACAAATGGCCGACTCTTTAAGCAAGGTCTTGGCACGTTGAGTTTTGGTGTGCAGCCACAACTCTCATGCACTGAAGCTGTAGCCCGCCCCGCTAAATTTCCTCCCCATATCCCCCTCCACCCCCCCCCCCCCCCCCCCCCCCCGAAATTCTCTGCACTACGGCAGCACATCCTGTTTCTGAACCCTGTTTGATAAACTGGATGCATAGATAGGCCCTCATCAAGGTTTCAGCGCAGACAGCGACAACGACAACACCAGCAACAATAACAAAAAAAAAGGGAGAGGGTGAAGACGGGGGAGGAGGAGGGGGGGGGGGGGAGCGAGTAGGATGGGACGGTAGTGGGAAAAAAAAAATCCCACCCTCTGTAACACAGACAGAGCCAGACCCACACACACACACGACACAAGATGGCGCCTGCAGACAGCAACCGACAGTTCAGTGCTGTGGATGCTACAATGTTTCGTGCAAATCAAACAAAGGGAAACCACACCAGGATCCGGAAAAGCTGTATACCGGTACTGTGTGCAAAGGGATGCACTAAGGATGTGCTGGCGGAGCACGAAAATGAGGAGGGGACAAATTGTAGATCTGAGTGGAGGAGGCCGTTCCCGTTTGTCCTTGTTAAGGAGGGGCTAGAGCCTAGGTCCAGAGACAACAATGCTCCTACAGACTGCATCAAGTCCGTGAGTACCTCACAGATCTTTGCTCTGATCGAAGGCACAATCACCTCTCTGCGTGATCAAGTAGCCGGTCTGAAAGAACAGATGAGATCGCTACATGCAAAAATTGATAGAAAGGACATAGCTAGATCTAGCATAGCAACACAGACGGAGCCTTTCCGCAACCTCTCCTACGCCGAGGTAGCGGGGAGTCCCATCAAAGTTGAAAACAGCACCTAAGGATGCTGTCTGTCGAGGAGACAAATAAAAACAGAAAAGACGCAGAGCAGAATTGTACAAGAAAGTGGAAAAAAAAAAAAGAAAGAAGAAGAAGAAAAGAAAAAATGATAACGCAAACAAAAAATGACGTCAAAGCTTCTTTGCGTCATAAGCCGAAGTCGAAGAAGCAGTGCAAGAAAAATGACGACAATAACTTTAAGGTCGAGTCCAGAGACAAACAAAACGCCAAAGATGTCAAGACAAACAAAATTAAAGGCCTTAAGTCCAGAGACAAATCAAATCCAGCTTTAAAGGACCTTCCCAACATATTGTATGTGAATGACCCTATCATAAAGAAAGTCAACACAAACAAGACTAGGGAAGTCCTACGGATGTAAGGTGCATCAGAGTAGTAATGCAAGAACAATAAAGGACATCAAACCAGCGGTGTCCAAAACAAGTGCATCTGTCAAGACACCTCCTGATGCTTTACTCTTACATGTTGGATCGAAGGACCTAGAAACAGAAAAACAGCAGCAACATGTTCCGGAAGAATGGCAAAGTGCGTGAGGAGTATCAAAGAACAAAACCCTGATCTGGCCATCATAGTCAGTAAGATGGCTCTCTACATCAGACCCCGAACTCAATATCAAAGGGGACTTGTTCAACGCACTTTTGGTGTCAGAGCTGAATGATGACAAAAAAACATCACCTTCATCACTTACTCCAACCTACAAGCCGCCCGCTTCAACCTCCGTGATGGGCTACATCCCACTGCTAGAGGAGCTAGCATCCTAGCGGGGAATATTGGCCGGCATCTGAGGAACCCCGGGAACGGCCCCGGAACAAAGTGTCCCCGTACCTGCGTCCCACTCCCTTACCTGAGGGATTTGTTCTACGGCTCTGCTTGGTCCAACAGGTTCAGTGTCTTATACAACTGGTGACACTTTTTGTTGCTTTGTTCGGAACAAATGTAGCATACCAGCCTACGTCTGTGTGTAGCTAAGCTCCAATTGTATTTAAGCAACATATTTTTTGTTTTTTAGTTCTGTTTTCTTCAAATATGAAATTTAACAACAACATAAAAAGACTGCAATGGAACTGCCGCTCTCTCTATTCTAATATTGACTGCTTACGTCAATTTTTAGTGTCATCTGACTGAATGACTGCCACGTTCTCTTATTCAGTCTGTTAATATCAGTAAGAACAAACTACCTAGATGGAACAGTACTACTATCCATCCACCAGTAGTAGATACAGATAAAAATGGTGATAGAGTAAATAGTGCTATCTATATTCACACTGGTCTACAGTATTGTGACAAACAATCACCTGTGCCTAGTGGATTACGAGGGATTTTTTCATGTGCTGTAACTGTCAAGTTTTCGGACTCCTTTAAAGTAAACTGTGCTTCTGTGTATTTACCTAAAGGTCCAGATGAAGCTAATACTGAAGGGATGAAAAATATCAAGAATGAAAATGGTAAATGGTTAGTAGGAGTGGGATTTTAATGCTCATTCTCCTTTCTGGGAAAAAGAGTGTACACAGGTCAGTAGTAATAGGTTTGTGGAAAAATGTTGTAGACTCATCTTATGTTTACTCAATGATGGTTCTTATACCAGAGTTCCTGATGTATCTACATATAGACCTACTATTGCTATTGATTTAACTTTGGTTTCACCTGAAATGGCTTTGTCGTGTGCATGGAAAACTTATACTGAAACTCTTGGGAGTGATCACATACCAATCATCATTACAATTAATCAATCCCATAATTTTGAAGACACAAAACCTGATGATACAATCCCAAGATTTGATTATAAAAAATGCCAAATGTCTCAATTTTACAATACACTTAAAGATCTAGAACTAGATATAAGCTTGTCTCCAGATGATGATATTGATACAATGTATGTACACGTTTTGTACTTCTGTTCTAAAAGTGTCTGGTTTATATATTCCTAAATTGAAGAATCAGGGATCTAACGGGGGTAAAACATCTCGGTAATGTTGGTGGGACTGAAGATTGCTATAAGGCAGTTAATGAGGAAAAAAAACGTTATTCAAGGAATACGTGCACACTAAGAAAAGTCAAGATAAGAAAATGGTAGATGAAAAATTTAAGGAAATGAAACACACAAATACATAGTAATAGAGCTATGGAACAAGCCAAAAAGGATTATTGGGATAATTTATGCAAAGGGAACACATTCGATCATAAAGATAGTAGAATGGTATGGAAAGAGATAAAAACGATAAAGAATGGAATCAAACACCCAGAATATCCTATTATTCTTGATAATAACAAGTTACCATCATCCACAGACAAAGCAGAAGCGTTTGTTGACCAGTTTGCTAAAGTAAGCAAGTCAGATGGGTTGTCTGCAAACCAAAGAAAATTTAGAGAGGATAAAGAATTTACCCATGTCTTTAATGATGTATTGATAAGGACACAAGCGACATCAATGCCCCAACTACATTACAAGAGGTGAAAGATGCCATAGATTCTAAAAAAATTTAAACAAAAACAAAAAAAAAACAAACAAACAAAAAAAAAAAACAGCTGTTGGGATTGACGCTATTTCTAATGAAATGATTAAAAATTTCCCAAACAAATAGATAAGCATATTACTTAGTATATTTTTAAAATGCTGGAGCTCAGGTCATTTGCCACAAATATGGAAAGAATCAGTAATAATACCGATTCATAAGGAAGGTAAACTGAAAGAAAGCATAGATAGTTACAGACCTATTTCATTAACTTCTCATGTCTGTAAACTTTATGAAACAATTGTTTTAATACACTACTTTTGTGAAAAGAACAAAGTTATCCCAAACAAACCAAGCAGGTTTTCGAAAGGGTAGACGTGCTGTTGAACACTTGGTCAAACTTACCACTCAAATTAAACATCAGGTTTCCAGGAGAAAAATGTTTACTAGCGACCTTTTTGATATCACTAAAGCTTATGATCAAGTATGGCACTCTCGTTTGCTTTATAAACTTAAAAAGATTGGACACTATCAGGAAAACATTTATGATTTTCTTAAAGACTTCTTAGAAAATAGATATATTAGAACGAAAGTAGGGAACTCCTATTCCACAAGAAAGAAAATTACACATGGGCATTCCTCATGGGTCTGTTTACTGCACCTTTACTTTTTTAGTATTCTGATGTACGATTTACCACACAAATCTAAAAATATAGAACTAGTCCAATATGCAGATGACATATGCATATGGATGAAAGTGACATTGAAAAAATGTACATCTGTCAGATCGCAAAAACTATATTAAAAAGTTATATCAAAAAAGAATTAAATACCTTTTCTGCTTACATGACTGAAAATGGTTTGCAAATATCAACTGAAAAAAACACACATGATGTTTTATTTAACACTGGATCTGATCCAGTTAATATCCTTTATTTCAAGTCAACGGCATACCCATCAAATATACAAAAATAGTGTTAAATTCCTTGGAGTAAATTTAACATCAAAGTTGTCATGGAATTTTCATATAGAGCATATTCTAACAAAAAACTCGAAAAACTTTAAATCTATTAAAGATTATTAGCAAGCATGCTTGGGCTCAGGACACAGTTACTCTTTTGCACCTTTCTACTGCACTGGTTAGATCAAAATTAACGTATGCACAAGAGGTGTTCTTCAGTGCACCCAAATACTTACTGAAAAAAACTTTCAAAGTATTGATTCCAAAGCATATAAGATAGCTATGGGACTACCAGTCCACGCCTCTTGTACTAAAGTACACAGTGCTGCTGGGATATTACCACTGGAAGAGTATAGGAATCTTGCATGCACCAAATTTGTTATAAGAAGTTCTACTATAGACAACAACATAGGCCTGAGAAATAAATATTAAATCGGACACTGATTTTCCCAAAAGGGGCTAAAATATATATCATTTCAAACGACTCTGAGAACATATACTTTCTCGATTTTTAGAATCCTCAGATATCAGACTAACATCTATTGCAAAAAGATCTATTGTGTTTCCAGTCCTCTCTGGAAAACTAAGAAGGAGTACATTTTGATATTGAGCATACAGATTTAACAAAAGCTGAAAATACTAATTTTTTGTTATTATCCAATATCAAAATGCATTTGCACGATCACTATTTCAACCATTTTAAGATATACACTGATGGATCATAATCAATGAACATGCAGGTGCAGCATACATTATCCCAGGCCTTAACAAAGGAAAGTCCTTATTATCTCGGAAAAAAAAAATCTATATTTCACTGCTGAGTTAACTGCTATAATTATGGCTTTAAAGTTTGTTGTTGATTACCCTCAAAATGTATTTAAAGTTGTTCTATGTGTAGATTCCAAGTCAGTTCTTACAGCAAATGAAGCATTTTAAATTAAAAGTTCGACCTGAGACGATCACTGAAATAAAACAATTTAGTACATTTCCTCTCAGTCAGAGACACTGAATAACATTTCTTTGGGTATGTGGTCATAGCATATCAACTGATCACATTTCTTGTGTACTTAATGAAGAAAAATTAATTCCAAATACGCATGTACAGCCTATTCAAAATGTTCCCTGTCAGCAAATAAAACATATCTTTCTTTTTGCACTAGCTAAAAATTCAATAGAAATATTTATAATAGATAAGTCAGTGGTGAGATGAGACAGAAGAGTTATATGTTTGATTTTTTTTTTTTTTTTTTTTTTTTAAAATCTTTGATTAAGGGATTTTTATTTTTGTGTTATAGCTGCAGATAAGTTGGTTTTTTTGTCTTGTTGTGTTAACATTTTTTTTCCCGGCCCCAATTTTTTTCCCCCGTCTAATATCACGTAATGTGGAAAGACGTAAAACGAAACAAAACGAAACAACACAAAAACACACAACACAACACACACACACACACACAACGCACGCACAAAAGCACGCACGCACGCGCACGCACACACATTACACGCACACACACACACACACAACACACACACACACACACACACACACACATACACTCGCACGTACGCACGCACGCACGCGCGCGCGCACATTACACCACACACACACACCACACACACACACACACACAAACACACACATCTCTCTGTAAGTTGGTTAAAATTAACAGTGTAATGTCTGCAGTGATTGTGGTTGGGGTGCGTGATCATGACCAGACGATGACGATGATGATGATGATGGTACTGGCAAGTGACAAAATTTCAATATTCTAAGAGGAGCAACTTTCATCACTGGGTTTAGATAGTAAGTGATGCATTTACTGACATACTACTACAGCAACGACGACCATATCTGTTACCGCTCATGATTTAAGCAATCACGGCAAAGTACTTTGACATCTGAAGGTAGGCTACGTCTATGAGACAGCATAGTAGAGAGAGAGAGAGAGAGAGCGACGAGAGGAGAGCGAGAGGAAGGCAGGAGCACCAGAAGACAGAAGCTGAGAGGGAGGGGGAGGGGGGGGGGGGGGGTGAGAGAGAGGAGGGTGCAGTGGGAGGACGGAGAGGAGGAGAGGGGGGGGGGACGACAGACAGATATATAGACAGGACGCAGACTGCGAGACAGACAGACAGTCAGTCAGTCAGACAGACAGACAAACATAAAGAGAGAAAAAAACAGGAAGACACCCACAGTATGGGATCCTAATGACCTCAACACGTCATAATTACTTGTCCTTCATAACGAAAGCAGTAACGCTCTTTCCAGAACATTTATTAATAAGTACGTGCGTTCAAAACGAAAACTGTTAACTTATTACTGTAAAAAAAAACTAATAATAATAAAAAAAAAGACCATACTTCTCACATCAAACACATACGTGTCTATTGGATGTTGACTCTCTTAAAACATGAGATGCTGACTCAAAAGCAAAGGAAAACCAGTTCCAGTGATCCTGAATGCCGTTGGTAGTGAAAAACAGTTAATTGTGGCTGTGGTTTCCGGCTTCTGACGTCCTTGTTCCTCCGCAAAGCAGTCTGTTTTAAAAACTCACCAGTGCACACAACGGTACCAAGAGATATATAAAACGTGCCGTTGTGTGTGCAGTTAGTTACCAGTGGACCAGAAATCATCATTATTAGTGTTCTGATTTCACAATGACGTTTTCGTCGTTTTCGATTTCGTTTTTGACCATCATACCACGAAAAAAAAAATTAAGTAAAAAAAAAAGAGAAAAAAAAGTAAAATCACGATTTTTTTCTTTTAAAAAGCGGGGAAAACATTTTTTTTTTAATGTGTTTTAAGGCCCGTCGTTCCTATAAGAGAGACATTGGTGATGTGTCTGATGCTGAATTATCTGCCGTAGTGACGTAGGATCCTGTCTTACTACAGAGTTGCGTGTCATGGAGGCCAGACACTTGGAAATTCTTGCAAACTGGACGACGAGAGACAAATTTTCATGCAACACCCTTGCAGCACGCAAAGGCAAGACATTGACGAAGGATTGCTAGTAGATCTTGGAGCTGTCTGAAATAAATGGCTGATAATTATAATGTCCCTTTGATTGGTGCAGGAAAGGCCGTGACGTCCTTTGATTGGTGCAGGAAAGGGCGTGAAGTCCTGTGATTGGTGCATGAAACGATCAGAATGTGGCTCGTCGACAGCCTCACGAGCTATAAAAAAGTGGCCATATTGTAATCTGACTTGGAGGAAAGAAGGCACACATACACCGACGCCCATCGTCGGTCGACCAACATCCAGAATTGAACCAACGTTCAAGAGGAACACGACCAAAATGGAACCAACATTCAAGAGGAACACGACCAGAATTGAGCCCAACGTTCAAGAGGAAACACGAGCTCAGAGAGAGAGAAATGCGACGACCCCCACAGCAACTCACCCTCTACTGCCAGGCGACAGCAGTTGCTACAAGGATGCAGACCTATGTCTGCAGTAAACCTTGTCCTTAGGGCCTCAGGCCGATAGGACGTTAATCTACACCTTAACTGGAACTGTAAATTAATCTGACTTCGTCTGCGGACTGTTTCTTTGCTCCTCTCCTCTCTTCTTTTGGTGCGCTGTAAGCACGGGAATGTCCCACGCTAATTCCCGCGGCTGTAAAACCCCACTCAGGTGAACGCCCAAGTCTTCCTGCCAGTTGCAGCAAGTCAAGAGAAATGAAGGAATAATGTAGCTGAAATGCTAATATAATATTTAATTTAAAAAAAAAACAGAATACGAGAGACAGAGATGAAAAGCCAGAAGTGTCAACACTATAGAGTCTGATTCGGTCTGTTTCTATTGTTAAACTCACTTCATCCTCCAAATGCACAAGATAAACTATGACATGTTGTCAGCCATTACAACCCTCTGTTCTCTGTCTGTCTGTCTGTCTGTCTCTGTCTGTCTGTCTGTCTGTCTCTCTCTCTCTCTCTCTCTTTCTGACACTCCTTTACTCATAAGACTTCCACTTTCTGCAAAGCCTGTCTTTACCTCCCCCTTCCCCTGTTTCACCCCCTCCCCAACGTCTGTCTGTCTCTGTTCTGTCCATGCCAACACGGCAACAATGAGACGCGACTCTGATGGCAGTTTGCAGAAAGCTTGACATGACTGTAATTTGGATCGTAGCAAGTTGAAGCCACCCCCTTTTCTTCCCCATTCAGTTTCGAGTCACAGATCTGGCGCCGCATTGCTCTCTTCTCCGTTCTACACTAAAAGCGACGTGACTCGTGGACAGGGCAGGTCTTCCTTTGTCATCCGTACTCCTGTCTTCTCCGTCTTCACTCAAAAACGAGTAGGTCACCAGCGCGCATGTTAAAAAGTAAAATAAAATAAAAAAATAAAATACAGCGCGACTCAGCCTGTTGGCCCTGGAGCAAAATTTGGCAACAAGGGGTCGCACACGATATTCAAAAAGTTAAAAGCAATGGCCAGATTCAGGCCCAGGTAACCATAAAATATCTGGGGAAGTTAAAACTAGTTGTTCCATTGGGATATCAATTAGTTTAGCTCTGCCTTTGAAGAAGATATTAAGTTTGATAAAAGCTCTTCTCTCTTCTAAGGTTTCCATT
>JADBJO010035387.1:7500-12312 GCA_016801955.1 Conus betulinus | reverse complement strand
TAGGCGGTACCCACACTTGCGCGGCGCGCTGGCACACGACAGTAAAGGTCACTTGGGGGGAAGGTTGTAGACTGGATCACGTTTCGCTAGCTAGCGGAGGTCGCTATGCTTTAGGTAAAAAGAAGATAACAGAGAAAAAAGAAAGAGAGAACAAACAAACAACAAACAAGAACAAAGGGAAGAAAAAGAAAACAATAACAAAAGAAAAACAGAAAGACAGAGCAACACCGCACCGGCAACAAACAGATTTCCACGCAGGGCAAACCACTGTCCCCCTCACCTGCGCAGCGTAACGGGCAGCGTGACGTTTACAAAGTCCTGTCAATGAATTGCAAGTGGTTCGGGATCCTTCAACGTAACACAACGTCAAAAGCAGAGCTTTTCCTGTAAGACGACACCGAAGGGAGATCAATCAAGGACGTAAAGTCTTGTGACTACAACTCACACGACAGGAATGGACACATCACAGGCCAAAGTCTTGTGACTACAACACCAAACGGATGAATCCAAACATCACAAAAACAGAGAAGAAGTCTTGTTGACGACAACCCCAAAGGACTGGAATGAAAACATCAAAGCACAGCGAGCAAGTCTTCTGACTACATCACCAAACACGACTGGAATGAAAACATCTTCCAATGCGGAGATGGTTTTCCCCTTGGAGACTATAAGCTTGCTGAAGGGTCAATTTTGAGAAGCATTTATTATTTCCCCATTCACCCACTCAAGCAAGTATACTGTTAGTTAGGCAGAGTTATCTACCACTGCAGATATGAATGCTTATTTTCCCCTATTTATTCACTCTAAGACATAAGAGCAACGCTTGTTATTATAATTGAATAGATAATTTATATATAATATATACGATATAATATATATATATTATATTCAATTATAAACAAAGCTTGTTTCGCGCGCGCGCGCGTGTGTCGTGTGTGTATGGAACAATCCAAAGAACTCAATAAAACAATCATGTTAATTTTTTCCAATATTTCGACCTCTTTGGTCTTCATCAAGGGAAGGAACTTTGAGATATATATGATCTATCTATCCTATCTATCTATCTATATCTATATTAATATATATTATATATATCTATAATGCTGAACAATTAGTAGGGGGGAAAAACAAGTGCTGGTTAACATTCTTCCATCATTATAGTAATGATTTTGGCAAAATTAGAAAATTGAGAGGGAAAAAAAAAATTTTGTTTGAAGATGAAATAAATGGAAAAATGTATATCATAATATGATAACCCTTCACTAGCTGCATGAGAAACTATCGCAATCCCTCCCAACAGACAGATCTATATGTGTCGCCGCTCCGAGGCCTTTCGTCCGCTGGATCGGACTCTCAGGGAGACACGGCTGATTGTGGGCTGTGCTCTTGGTGTCAGATAAAGTCCATAATTCTGTGGTGTTCCGACCGCCAAGGGTTCGGAAAGAAGGCAACAGCACCCCCATATATATACACACTGAAATTTGCGAGCAAATGTTTCAAAGCTGCCTTTCGCTTCTTAGGAAAAGAAACATATCGGAATTATACCAGACTTTCAAAATATATGTATAGGTCATCAATACTACGTACTGCTTTAATTATACAAACACAACATGCTACTACTGCTTACTGGCTAGCTAATACCACTACTATACCACTACCACGGTAAGTATACTCCCAATATTACTAATACTTACCACTTACTAATGATGATGCTGTGATGATGATGATTGATGATGATGATGATGATGATAGATGAAATGATTTGGATGAATGATGATGATTGATGATGATTTTGTTGATGATTATCAGTGTTTTCCTTATTAATTTATTCTTGGTTTTCATTTTCATAGCCTTTATACCGAAATCAGGCTGCAAGGAAAAACTTATAAGCCTAAGAAAATAATGTTGATATGGGACTTTCTTAAATTTATTACATTGTGGATTATGAGAATTTAGTCTGTTGGCTTGTCACGAGAGTTCAACACTTAAAAAACAGTCCCCCACTGAAAAGTGACGATGATTTGCTGTGTACATTGATTGACGGCGGCTATATGAAGAGAGCTGCCACAGTTGAACAACTTTAACAACCGACACATTGATCAGCAAAACATGAGATAGAGAGATAGATAGAGAGAGGGAGAGAGAGAGAGGAGAGGAGAGAGAGAGGAGAGAGAGACAGACACACAGACACATAACGAACACGACAGAGACAAAACAAACAAAGAAAGGCCACAGCAAGACAAGAAGAGAGATATAGGGAGATAGAGCAGACAGAGACAGTAGTACAGACAAGACACAGAGACCGACAAAATACTAGAGAGACAGAGAGAGCGAGAGAGAGAGAGATAGATAGAGAGATAGCGAGACAGATCCAGGCACCAAGCCGATGGACTTGCTTTGCATAATATTTAACTACTGGGTACTCGCTCCACATTTTTTTAGTTAGGTTTTGTTAGGAGGAAAAAAAAAAAAAAAACCCCAACGGTGTTATAATCAGGTGTTTGTTGGTCCTAAAAAATGACTTACAGAAGAACTTCTCAATGAAGACATGATGACATCACCTAAGTGATGTTGTAGGGGTTGCTTGTGTGATCTAACCGAGCGTGTTGATCCTCAAAGAAGGGAAGACACACATGCGCTCTGCGGGGGGGGACGCGCGAAAGCGCAAGCATGTATATACCCAACACTCCGCATATGATGACTCCACCTAAGTGATGTTGATGTTTGTTGTTATAACAGGTGTGTCCCAACTATCACCGGGACAATCCCCAGCCTCCATGAGGGCAATGCGAGGCCATTCGTCAACCACCCGAGGACCACCTGTTTGCTGTCCTCTTCTCTAATGGTCGCCTGTAAAGTTTGGGCAATCTCTCTCTTCTCTCTCGCGGCTCTCGCCTCTCACTCCTCCTCTCCCTCTCCTCTCCCCCCCACCATCCCTCCCGTATCTCTCTCTCTCTCTCTCTCTCTCTCTGTAGCGCAGCCGCGAGTGTGTTGTGTGTGTGTGTGGTGTGTGTGTGTGGTGTGTGTGTGTGTGTGTGTGTGTGAGAGAGGACGAAAGACAAAAGGAAAGACAGACATGACAGACCTCATACAGCATACAGACAAACAGACAGACAGACAGACCGACAGACAGACATACAGACAACAGTACAATCAACCAGGCAACAGACAGACCACAGTACACAGAAACTTTACCTAACTGCTGTATGTTCAATATCAGTTTCGCGTGTGCGTTCTATTTTTCAATTCGTGTGTTGTGTTGTGTGTGTTTGTTGTGATTGTGTGTTGCTACGTCGGTGTCTGTGTGTTTGTGTGTGTTTGTGTGTGTGTGTGTGTGTGTGTGAGACAAGAGAGAAGAGAGAGAGAGGAGAGAGAGAGATCGAGAGATGGAAAGGAGGGAGAGAAAGAAGCCAGAGAAAGAACGAAGTATGGGGACCAGAGAGAGACAGCCAGACAGACATACAGACAGCTTTACACGGCTGCTTTACGTCAATAAAACAGTTCCGCGTGTGCGTCTAATTAGTGCGTGTCATGTGCGCGCGCGCGCGCGTGTTTGTGTGTATGGTGTGGTGTGCTCTGCGTGCGTGCGTGCATATCGGCGCGCGCGCGCCGCGCGGTTGTGTGTGTTGGTATGTGTGTGTGTTTGTGTGTGTGTGTGTGTGTGTGTGTGTGTGTGTGTGTGTTGTGTGTGCTGTGTGTGGGTGTGTGCATGTACTTGTATGAGCGCACGCGCATGTGTGTGTATAGTGTGGTGTGTGTGTGTTAGTGTGGCGTGTGCGCCGGTGGTGTTGTGCTGTGCTGTGCTGTGCTGTGCTGTGCTGTGGCTGTGTGTTGTGTGTGTGTGTGTGTGTGTGTGTAGGAGAGGAGGAAGGAGAGAGAGAGAGAGAGAGAGAGAGAGAGGAGAGAGAGGAGAGAGAGGAGAGAGAGAGAGATAACGAATGATTTATGGGCAATATGCAGTGGTTGGGTTTCGTTTCTAGTCACATTTGACGATTCAGTTTTATTTACGGTTTGTGTGTATGTGGGGTGTGTGTGTGTGTGTGTGTGTGTGTGTGGTGTTGTGTGTGCGTGCGTGCGTGCGTGCGTGCGTGCGTGCGTGCGTGGCGTGCGTGCTGTGCGTGCGTGCGTGCATGCGTGGGTGCGTGCGTGGGTGCGTGCGTGCGTGCGTACGTGCAGTGCGGTGGTGCACTGTTGTGTGTGTGTGTGTGTGTGTGTGTGTGTGTGTGTGCGGTGTGCAGGTGTGTGTGGAGAGAGAGAGAGAGAGAAAGAGAAAGAGACAGACAGGCAGACAGTCAGTCAGATCAGACCAGACAGACAGACATACCAGACAGACAGCGGACAGGACCAGACAGAGAGGAGCAGGAGCATAGAAAAGAGAGAGGAGAGAGGAGAGAGAGAGGAAAGAGAAAGAGACCAGACAGACAGACAGACAGACAGACAGACAGACCAGTACATGAGGACAGACAGACAGAGAGAGAGAGACAGAGAGGATAATATGTAAACAGCATTCACTTTTGCACACTAACGGGGTGTCAGTGTCTGTCTCAAGGACAGACTGTGCTCAAACTGAAACGTTATGACTCATTGTGTCAAACAATGTTTCAATTCTCCTCACGGGATCAGACGGTGACTTTTATTTTTCGTCTCCTTTACCCGGCAACGGGCACTGAGCCGGCCCTGTGAATGTTCGATTGACCTTGAACACCACTAGCACTGGCTTCGTGCACTATATGGTCGGCTCTGACTGTAAAACTGACCTCGAACACCACTAGCACTGGCCAAGGGAACTGTCAGGTCGGCTGGTCTGTAAAT
>JADBJO010035386.1:7500-12312 GCA_016801955.1 Conus betulinus | reverse complement strand
AAACAGATAGACACGTTGGTTGGGCATGAAAACAGACACACGTTGATTGGATGGGATTGTTACCTTACATAACTTGAAAACAGACAGACACGTTGGTTGGATCGGTTTGTTCGCTTACATAACTTGAAAACAGACAGTACGTTGGCTGGATGGGTTTGTTCGCTTACATAACTGGAAACATACAGTACGTTGGTTGGATGGGGTTTGCTCGCTTACATAACATGAAAACAGACAGAAACGTTGGTTGGATGGGTTTGTTCGGTTACATAACTTGGAAACAGACAGTACGTTGGTTGGATGGGTTTGTTCGCTTACATAACATGAAAAAAGCGAAAGGGAAAAATGAGTTACATAAGTTTGTTCATTCAGATAACCTGAAGTTATCTAGAAGAATGTGTTGGTTGGATGGGTTTATTCTTTTCCATAATCTGAAAACAACAAGAGGGAATAATTAGTGGATAAATGTGTTCAACATATAAGCTGAAAACAGCAAATGGGAAGTGCTGGTTATGTGGGTTTGTTCAGATATATAACCTGAAAAAAAGACAAAAGGAATGCGTTAGTGGGATGGGTTTTGTTAGTTTATATGACGTGAAAACAGCGAGTGGTATATGCTAGTGCAAAGGTTCGTTCTGTACCTGAAAACAGAAACAGGATATACGTCGGTTTGATGTATGCCTCAATGGTGATACATTTGAACGTTAGAAAATAGATGAAATCATTACTGTCTTGACGTTACTGAACAACAGTTGGCAACAGAATGGTAAAAAAAAAAAAAAAAAAAAGCACAAACAATTTAGAAGAAAAAGAAGACAGCAGAATGAATTTTATGGGAAAAAGCAATCAAACCTTACAGTAAAGACCGTTTCATCCATCAAAATAGAATTGATTCAACTTTATTATTTTCATGACTGTTCAGTGTGATTCTGCGGTGACCATCGTCGCTTTTAGTGCAACTTGACTAAAGAATAATCAAAGAAGACACCACCAGACAAAAAAAAAAAGAAAGAAATATATGTGTGGCCCGCACCCCCCCCCCCCCCCCACACACACACACACAGATTGACAGGATTCAATACTCTAAAAGAGTAGAACTCACGGATAGAAATTTTAGGCAAAGAGTGGTCTTCAAATCTGTTCTCTCGCTGTTCTGTTGAGAGAGAGAGAGAGAGAGAGAGAGAGAGAGAGAGAGAGAGAGAGAGAGAGAGAGAGAGAGAGAGAGAGAGGAGAGAGAGACAGAGAGAGAGAGGAGAGAGGGTGGGGGTGGTGACAAGACAGACACATAGACAAACAGATCGGGATCGGCCACCACGACGGAGAAATGTAATGTTCTGTCCAGGAAAGAGGGTAAAGGAGGGGAAAGAGTGAGAAGAGGGAAGTGCAAGGGAGGGAGTCGAGTTGGGGAAAGTGTGTGTCGGTGGGGGAAAGGAGGAGGGGGGGGGGGGGGGGGGGGGAGGTGGGGATGCGAGGGGAAGGTGGGAATAGAAAGAACGGTTAGGCACATCAACGATTCATTCCCACACAAATGATCCTCGTTACACCACCAAATGGCTACGTAATCATCTCTTCTGCAGCCACAGGTCACGTCCAGCAGGGTCTCTCTTCTTTCACACCCTCCCCCCTCCTTTTCACACACACACACACACACACACACACACACACACACACACACACACACACACACACACACACACACACACACGCACACACACACACACACACACACACACACACACACCACACACACACACACGCACGCACACGCCCGCGCGCACTTCCCCAGCCAACCTCCCATCCAGTTCTCATAACCCTCATCCTCTTCCTCCTCTTCTTCCTGCAATCGGTTCTCCGTCGTCATATTGCAATCGGTTCTCTGTCGTCATATTGCAATCGGTTCTCCGTCGTCATATTGCAATCGGTTCTCTGTCGTCATATTGCAATCGGTTCTCTGTCGTCATATTGCCAAGTCCTGAGATGGGACGCCTGCCAGGGAGTCGGCTCAATGGCATCCATCAAAGTCACTGCTTTGTAACCTGCGCGCGGGCAGAGCGATCCCGCTGCAGACCAGAGCATTGTCTTCGGTCTGGATCATTTGGCTGCTTCTGCGTCTGTCTGTCTGCGCGCAGCCCAACTCAAAACCAGTTGAGGGAATCTTCATCACCAGTTTCGGAGGCGGTTTTTGCAGGCCTGCCTCTCCAGGGGGTTAATTTTCTTGGGGAGCTCGGATGCATCATCAAGGGCGTGAGGAAGGACCCCTCCCAAAAACAAACAAACAAACAAAACAAAAGTTGAGACATGAAAACTGTCTTTATTTGTGCAGGGCATGGATAAAGTGATCATGAGGGTGCATTCTTCTCGGGTTGCCGTTTTCTTTTTCTTCTTCTTCTTTTTTTAACATTTTTTTTTTGTATGCTGATCGATGAGAATGAGGATGATTAAGATGATGCTACGGATTTCCATTTCGGTCTGAGACTACATGACAGGGCTGTACTCTACGTTTCCTTTCATAATATATCCCGGCGTCAACCAGGCCCGGAAAATACAGGCACTTTGCAGTGTTGGTCAGGAAATTTGAGCAGCACTCTCAGAAGAAACGCATCCATTAAGTGGATGAAACTCGACGGTGTGGTCCCAGTCTTCCCAACTGAGTCCGCAGCAAAAATTCAACTCTGGGTAGGAGCTGGTCGGGGCAGAAAAACCCACATGACTTCTGATGGGATTCGAATCCACGACCTCCCAGCCGGGAGTCCGCGACGCTAACCGCTTCGTCACTGCGGCTGGTGGGTTGCCGTTTTCATGTTCTGCGGACTTTTCTCGTATGTTTTTTGTTCGTGAATTAAAGGTATGAGGAACCCATCACATCGTCCTGTCTCTCTCCAAATCGTAAAGGCGGACACTCGTGTTTAAAGTTTAATAATCACAAATAACGCTCTTGTTCGCATTATGAGGTAACTGCGCGCCCATAGCTCCAAAGGAATGCTGTTTACAACACGAAGTTACCGACCAGAAATGCCAAAACAGAGCACACAGAGCTAACACACATGCTGCCATTTCTGCTAGGCGATTTGGTGCTGCGAACAGCAACCGTTTGCAGTTACAGGCGCACTATCATCTCATCAAGGGAGCAAGAGCTGTTATATTTGTGCGTTATTTACTGCTTACTATTCCCTACCTGATTTAAGATTTCCCTTTAGTAACTGTAGCTCAGCTGACCATACACAGTCTATTCACAACAGCCAAACTGACACAGAAAAAAACAAACAGACCAACAAACAACAGCAACAACAACGCCATATCATAAATAGGTCATCATCGACACCAAACACAGGACAACAGGAGGAGTCACTGACGTAGTAGCTAAGCTGTTGATATCTGCGGTAGATGAAATATAGAGTGCCAAACATACCCCTTAACGTTTTCTTGCACCAAGACGTTTTGCTGAAATCGTAAAACAAAGAGACTGAAAACACTAAATGCCACAAAAACCAGATGTGCAAAAAGACACAGCTGAATGGTCAGCTAATGTCCACATGGATAGTGTGTGTACAATTTTCATCCAATATCTAATCACCAGATTAAAAAAAAAAAAGAGGCTGACATGTCATAAATTGGTATCACGTGAAAAACATATATGAGATTTTCCAGAACAGAGACAGGTGAATGGTTCACAATGGAAGAAAACAAACAGTACACCAGAGAGAAAATTAAAAATAGTACACCCGGGTGAAGAAAGGAAAACAGTACACCAGAGTGAAGAATGAAACAGTACACCAGACAGAAAATTAAAAACAGTACACCAGAGTGAAGAATGGAAACAGTACACCCACAGTGAAGAATAGAAAACAATACACTACAGTGAAGAATGGAAAACAGTACACCAGAGTGAAGAATGGGAAACAGTACACCAGAGTGTAAATGGAAAACAGTACACCAGAGTGAAGAATGGAAACAGTACACCAGAAAGAAAATGGAAAACAGTACACCAGAGTGAAGAATGGAAAACAGTACACCAGAGTGAAGAATAGAAAACAGTACACCAGAGTGAAGAACAGAAAACAGAAAACAGTACACTACAGTGAAGAATGGAAAACAGTACACCAGAGTGAAGAATAGAAAACAGTACACTACAGTGAAGAATGGAAAAACAGTACACCAGAGTGAAGAATGGGAAACAGTACACCAGAGTGAAGAATGGAAAACAGTACACCACAGTGAAGAATGGAAAACAGTACACCAGAGAGTGAAGAATGGAAAACAGTACACCAGACAGATAAATGGAAACAGTACACCAGAGTGAAGAATGGAAAACAGTACAACAGAGTGAAGAATGGAAAAACAGTACACCAGACAGAAGAATGGAAAACAGTACACCAGACAGAAGAATGGAAAACAGTACACCAGAGTGAAGAATGGAAAACAGTCCACCACCAGAGTGAAGAATGGAATACAGTACACCAGTGAAGAATGGAAAACAGTACATCAGAGTGAACAATAGAAACAGTACACCAGAGTGAAGAATGGAAAGCAGAACACCAGAGTGAAGAATGGAAAACAGTGCAAAGAGTGAAGAATGGAAAACAGTACAAAGAAGTGAAGAATGGAAAACAGTACACCAACGTGAAGAATGGAAACAGTGAACCAGAGTGAAGAATGGAAACAGTAAACCAGAACAGTGAGTGAAGAATGGAAGCAGTACACCAGAGTGAAGAATGGAAAACAGTACACCACAGTGAAGAATGGAAAACACTACACTGCAGTGAAGAATGGAATACAGTACTCCACAGTGAAGAATGGAATACAGTACACCACAGT
>JADBJO010035386.1:0-5000 GCA_016801955.1 Conus betulinus | reverse complement strand
CCCCACAAAAAACAAAAAAAATTTCCAGTCATTTCGCTTCCATGATTTTCTTTTTCATTTCTCACAACATTTTTGCCTAGAGTCATTCTCAGTGAAACCTTGGTCGACAGCCAAGCGTGAACTAATTTTTTACACTTGTTTTCCTCTTCTATTCTGAATTTATCAAAAGCGTATGTTATCCTACTCTGACTCTTGAAGTTACTCGTCCTACTAAAGATGATTGAAGGCGCATATGGAACTGTCTTTAGACAACAAAAATGCGTCCAAACAGCAAACATGCTTTCAAAAATTAGAAATGGTGTCCAAACGGCAGAAGAGAAACGCTTTTAAACAGTAGAGAATGTTTCCAGATAACAGAAATGTTTCCAGAAAGCAAAATGTTTATAGATATAAAAAGAAAGCGAAACATCCAGATCCGAAAATGTTAAGATAGCAATTGTTCCCTTGATATCCAAAACATTCCCACACGGCGCAAGATAGATTCAACACCTATCCTGCGCCGAACTGGATGAAGAGAAGTGATTGCTCGTTCATTTTCATTGTCCTGAGTGTTGCGTATCTTGCCCGAAGAAGACCTAAGAGGTCGAAACGGGTCGTGTTTTGTCAAATAATTCGTTTGTCTACTTGCTTTGGCGGTGCTTTTGGTTTGCTTTATCAATTTATTTAGATTTTCGCCTGCAGTCGCCTCACTTTGCAATTAGACTTATTCCAGACGGCAGAAAAGTTCCTCAAAAGCGAGTCTTTCACGGAAGAAGAAATATTTCCAGACAGCCAAACTGTTTGGACATAGCAAAACATGTTTATAGACAGCGGAAATGTCTTTAGAGAGCAAAAACATTCTGAGACGGCAGGCCTGTTTTCAGACAACAGTGCTGAAGTCAACAAGGTAAAGTCCCATAGCTGTGTACTCAACAAGGTAAAGTCCCATAGCTATGTACTCAACAAGGTAAAGTCCAATAGCTATGTACTCAACAAGGTAAAGTCCCATAGCGATGTATTCACACAAGGTAAAGTCCCATAGCGATGTATTCAACAAGGTAAAGTCCCATAGCGATGTATTCAACAAGGTAAAGTCCCATAGCTGTGTATTCAACAAGGTAAAGTCCCCATAGCTGTGTATTCAACAAGGTAAAGTCCCATAGCTGTGTATTCAACAAGGTAAAGTCCCATAGCTATGTACTCAACAAGGTAAAGTCCCATAGCTATGTACTCAACAAGGTAAAGTCCCATAGCTATGTACTCAACAAGGTAAAGTCCCATAGCTATGTATTCAACAAGGTAAAGTCCCATAGCTATGTATTCAACAAGATAAAGTCCCATAGCTGTGTATTCAACAAGGTAAAGTCCCATAGCTGTGTATTCAACAAGGTAAAGTCCCATAGCTGTGTATTCAACAAGGTAAAGTCCCATAGCTGTGTATTCAACAAGGTAAAGTCCCATAGCTGTGTATTCAAGGGGGCAATGAACAATCAAATATTCGCCGTCTTTAGGGCATGGCAGTATGGAAGGCGGCGCCCATCCCTCTTCTGCTGCCGAAACCGAGTTGGGTACTTCTTTACAGCTAGGTGGACACAAAGGCTTGTGGGTACTTCTTTTACAGCTAGGTGGACACAAAGGATTTTGGGTACTCTTTACAGCTCGGTGGACACAAAGGCTTGTGGGTACTTCTTTACAGCTCGGTGGACACAAAGGATTTTGGGTACTTCTTTACAGCTAGGTGGACACAGAGAGCTTGTGGGTACTTCTTTACAGCTAGGTGGACACAAAGGATTTTGGGTACTTCTTTACAGCTCGGTGGACACAAAGGCTTTTGGGTACTTCTTTACAGCTCGGTGGACACAAAGGCTTTTGGGTACTTCTTTACAGCTCGGTGGACACAAAGGCTTTTGGGTACTTCTTTACAGCTAGGTGGACACAAAGGATTTTGGGTACTTCTTTACAGCTCGGTGGACACAAAGGCTTTTGGGTACTTCTTTACAGCTAGGTGGACACGAAGGATTTTGGGTACTTCTTTACAGCTCGGTGGACACAAAGGCTTTTGGGTACTTCTTTACAGCTCGGTGGACAGAAGGGCTTTTGGGTACTTCTTCACAGCTAGGTGGACAGAAGGGCTTTTGGGTACTTCTTTACAGCTAGGTGGACACAAAGGCTTTTGGGTACTTCTTTACAGCTAGGTGGACAGAAGGGCTTTTGGGTACTTCTTTACAGCCAGGTGGACACAAAGGCTTTTGGGGTACTTCTTTACAGCTACGCTGACATAAAGGCTTTGGGTACTTCTTTACAGCTAGGTGTACAGAAGGGCTTTTGGGTACTTATTTACAGCTAGGTGGACAGAAGGGCTTTTGGGTACTTCTTTACAGCTAGGTGGACAGAAGGGCTTTGGGTACTTCTTTACAGCTAGGTGGACATAAAGGCTTTTGGGTACTTCTTTACAGCTACGTGGACATAAAGGCTTTTGGGTACTTCTTTACAGCTAGGTGGACATAAAGGTTTTTGGGTACTTCTTTACAGCTAGGTGGACAGAAGGGGGCTTTTGGGTACTTCTTTACAGCTCGGTGGACAGAAGGGCTTTTGAGTACTTCTTTACAGCTAGGTGGACAGAAGGGCTTTGGGGTACTTCTTTACAGCTAGGTGGACAGAAGGGCTTTGGGTACTTCTTTACAGCTAGGTGGACACAAAGGCTTTTGGGTACTTATTTACAGCTAGGTGGACACAAAAGGATTTTGGGTACTTCTTTACAGCTCGGTGGACACAAAGGCTTGTGGGTACTTCTTTACAGCTCGGTGGACACAAAGGCTTTTGGGTACTTCTTTACAGCTAGGTGGACACACAGAGGCTTGTGGGTACTTCTTTACAGCTCGGTGGACACAAAGGATTTTGGGGTACTTCTTTACAGCTCGGTGGACACAAAGAATTTTGGGTACTTCTTTTTACAGCTAGGTGGACACAAAGGATTTTTGGGTACTTCTTTACAGCTCGGTGGACACAAAGGCTTTTGGGTACTTCTTTACAGCTAGGTGGACACAAAGGATTTTTGGGTACTTCTTTACATCTCGGTGGACACAAAGGCTTTTGGGTACTTCTTTACAGCTAGGTGGACACGAAGGATTTTGGGTACTTCTTTACAGCTCGGTGGACACAAAGGCTTTTGGGTACTTCTTTACACAGCTCGGTGGACAGAAGGGCTTTTGGGTACTTCTTCACAGCTAGGTGGACAGAAGGGCTTTTGGGTACTTCTTTACAGCTAGGTGGACACAAAGGCTTTGGGTACTTCTTTACAGCTAGGTGAACACAAAGGCTTTGGGTACTTCTTTACAGCTAGGTGGACACAAAGGCTTTGGGTACTTCTTTACAGCTACGTGGACAGAAGGGCTTTTGGGTACTTCTTTACAGCTCGGTGGACAGAAGGGCTTTTGGGTACTTCTTTACAGCTCGGTGGACAGAAGGGCTTTGGGTACTTCTTTACAGCTCGGTGGACAGAAGGGCTTTTGGGTACTTCTTTACAGCTAGGTGGACAGAAGGGCTTTTGGGTACTTCTTTACAGCTAGGTGGACAGAAGGGCTTTTCAAGCCCTTAAGTTCCCACTCCATGAGTAGTTTTAAATCACGGCCCACTTCTGCAGCCCAGACTTTAAACATTTGATTTCAGGCTCCAAAACAACAAACAAACAAACAAATAAATCATATCCATGATTTTGCTTCAACTCTAAGGCATTGTAGTGTGTTTTCATTCTTGTGTGAAAACAAAAATGAATATGCACAGGGAAAATAATGTAAAGCAGAGGTTTCAGTTAAAAAAAAACGTACAAAATGTAAAAGTCACATATGATTTTCCAGTCTGAAACGATATCATTTAGTTAAACAGTACTAATCTTAAAAAAAAAAAAAAAAAAAAAAAAAAAAAAAAAAAGGAGCAAAAGAAACTTTTACCCGCCGTTAGTCCCAAATGCAGTCCTCCACATTGCGAGAAATACTGTGAACATAAAATCTTGTCGAGGTCATTATAAATCGTTTCCAATTTTTCGTTTGATTATATTCAAATTTGGCAACGGTCGGTTATTCTAAGTTTTGGCAACGATGGGAAAGTTCTGAATTTGGCAACGTCGGCTGTTGTCAGTTCCCGACAGCCGCATTGGAAGCAGTTAAGCCATGCCAGAGTTTAGTTAGCCTTTCACGTGATCAAGACCAGGCACTATGGAGTGTTATTTCTGCATATCAAATTTATCAAAATTTATGCTAAAACTAAAATCATAAGCATCCTTCTTCCAATTTGATCAGTTCTCTGAGCCCTGTCAGTCATTACATCACGTCATCCATCCTGCTCCCAAACTGTACAACCTCATCTTATGGCTTTCAAAACAAGATAAAGATTGAAAAAATACTCAAACTGATTTCCAAATAATAGACCTATTTATGAATTAGGCATCAAATAGCAAATGCCACTTGAAATCAGCAGAGAGAAGATTGCAAAATTAATTTGCTTTCTGTTCTACTCCCAAGAAAACTAAGTATTAACTCAGATGAGTAGTAAGTCAAACAGACAAACCAACACACAGGTGCGAGCACTGTGCGTCGCATACTTAACCAGAAGGCAGAAACAGTATCCATTTTCTTTGCTGAAAAAACAACTTGGATGTATCGAAGATTAAGAGAGGAGAGAGAGAGAGAGAGAGAGAGAGAGAGAGAGAGAGAGAGGAGAGAGAGGGAGAGAGAGAGGGAGAGGGAGAGAGAGAGAGAGAGAGAGAGAGAGAGAGAGAGAGAGAGAGAGACAGACAGACAGACAGACAGACAGAGGAGGGGCAAACATATAGTGTACCGCTTTAATATGTCTCAGAAGTCTTCGACTGCGAAGCATCAGCACCAAAAAGTCAGAGACTGAAAACGCAGAGGTAAGTACATGGCAAACGACCACTGTTCTGACAAACTCGCCAAGCCCATCGAACCGCTATGTATTGCCGCCGACATCCTTATCTTTATTGATTGCAGAACACTAAAACTGTC
>JADBJO010035385.1:0-12317 GCA_016801955.1 Conus betulinus | reverse complement strand
CAGAGCGAGGAGCGAGGAGAGAGAGAGAGAGATGAATTCCTCACACAAGAATTCTCCACACCCGCAAACGCACACATACGTGATGGGCCGCACACACACACACACACACACACACACACACACACACACATCACACACAACACAACACCCACCAGTACACCCACACACACACACAACACACCCCCACAGCACACACACAACACACACACCACTTGAAAACCATAGTCCTCGTTCGCACGACCCGAACGTACCAATTACAGACGTGCTCTACAAAATGAAAGTCACCTGAATTGCCGACTGAATACCAGAGAACGACAGTGGGGGGGGGGGGGGGGGGGGGGGGGGAGGAAAAGGGGAAGGGGGGGGATAGGAGGCTAGTGGGAAGCTTTGAAAGTCATACTGACCAGACAGCGCTCGAAGGGCCTGACGCGTGTGGGTGGGGCCAATCAGTTCACGGATGCAACAGAGACAGTTGGCAGCCGAGTGCGTTGCTCTGACACCAAAACGAGGCTAATTTCCGCCTCTTTCTGATTCATTAGCTTGATGGGGATAGGAAGACCATCTATGGCCGTCTCGTTAAACAGGGACACAGAGGCAGGGGACGTTGATTTCACTGTGGTATCTGAATTTCTATCCTTGTGTTCGTGGACGGGGCAGAAAGAGAAGGGAAAAATAAGAGTCATCACATAGGGAAACCGGGTCTCATGGTCTCAGGAAGCCTTATAATTATGTAGAATTGAGTACTCCTTGGTGTGACATCGATCTTGGTGGAGTTTTAATCAGGGGTTTATTATTCTTCTTCTGGTTTTTGCCTTGATATTTTCTTTTTTTTCTTTTTTTTTTTGCTTCTCATGTCTTTTCATCTCTTTATTCGTTTGCTCCAAGTGTTGTTTGTCAAACTCTTAATCTCCTACTGAAATGTGTGTGTGTAATTGCGTATGAGGTGCGTTGTTTCGGTAGTGCTTTGTGTTGTGCTGGTGTGTGTTTGTTTGTGTGTGTGTGAAACGTGCGTTGCGTGCTGTGCCGGCTTGAGTGCGGCAATGCGGTGAGTGCGTTGCATGCGCGTGGTGTGTGTGAGTGCGGTGCAGAGCGTGCTAGTGCGTCGCGTGAGTGAGTTGAGTGTGGTGTGTGTGGGGGTGCTGTGGTGGTGTGTGTGTGTGTGTGTGTGTGTGTGAAAAACATTCTTTTAACACAAATCTACCAAGTATATGCGGCGGGTCGTCTGGCTTGTGTTGTCTGTCTGTCTGTTTTGTGAGTGGTCATGTAAGTATATCTATCTGTATCTCTCTATCTATTATGCTATCTCTTCTCTATCTCTCTCTCTAGCTCTACTTCTCTCTCTTATATCTCTCTCTCTCTCTCTACTAATTTCTCTTTATTTTTGTAACCCTGTATCTATTTTGTCAAATATTCGACCTCTCTATATCTCTCTCCTCTCTCTCCTCTCTCCTCTTCTGTCATTACCCCTCCTCTCTACTCTCTCTCTATCTGTTATCTCCTATTGCGCTCTGTCATAGGGACAGTCACCACCACGGATCAATGTCCTAATGCCTGAGTTCAGGCTAAAGTGTCTTATTGTTAGGACAGACACACGGCGATAGTAACCTGTCAAATGTGGACGCCTATACATGGGCGGGGTTTAGCTTCTGATAACCGTACAACCATAACAACAGAGAGAGAGAGAGAGAGAGAGTAGAGAAAGAAGAGAGAGGGGGGGGGGAGGCGGGGTAGAGAGAGAGTGTCCTCTTCTCTCTCTCTCCGTCCTCTCTCTCGTCTCTCTCATCTCTCTCTCTCTCTCTCTCTCTTGGTTTACACCAACGAAGGACACCCACAGATTTACATGCATGGACATCGACTCGAGTTCAGGAAAAGGGACATCTCGTCCGCTGTGAATCCTATGATAGTTTTGACCAGTCAGCCAGTTATGGACGTAATGTCCGGGTAGTGGGGCTCTCCTGGTCATGCGGGCACGCAAAGCCCAAAGAAGTTAGTTCGCGCTCTTTACTGCTTCATGTAGGTTATCAGATGAGGATCGTCATACACTGGCAACAGAGTTTTGATGTCCGTTCCCAGTGTTCCCACCAAACGAGTTGTTCGTTAGGGTTATCGTGAGGGGGTGATAGTAAGGAAGAAGAGGTATCCTCACTTCAGGAAGGGCGGATCTAATGTTCGGGGGAGGTCCTTTACAGGACACCCAACATACTTTATCATGATAAGGAAAAGCTTTGGTCCAGGTCTGATTACGCTTTGTTCCCTTGATATCTGGTTCGTTGTTCCTTGGTATTTCTCTTCAGCCCTGTGTGATATTGCCTTTTTGCAGGCTCGGCCTGGGCTCTAAGCAACATTATATCTTAACCTGTATTAATTATGTTATACCTATACGTCTTCTTTCAGCTGTTAGCTTCTTTTCAGTGTGTTGTGGTTGTTGTTGTTTATCCTATTTCATTGTAGTGTTCTCACTTTGTTCTTTGTCCTTTTCCTTGTTTTTATTGATACATCATTATCCGCTTTCTTTTTAAAACTAAGTTGCTTTATCTCTATTGCTTGATGGCGTTGTCTTTTTCTTGGGTCGGCTGTTTCTCTCCTCCTGGAAGGTGCTTTTGTTTATGTTATGTCTTTGCTGAAATAAGTTTAAGTCTATTCCGCCGTACGTATGTACTCGGCATGGCTGAGGTATTCTCGATTGATCTCTTATGGAGGCATGCATCATTCTAACTCTTCTGTTTCTTTTCTCTGTTGTCGGACTGATCTGCATGAATGGAATGTTCGTCTGTCTGTCTCCCTCTCTCTCTCCTCTCTCTCTCTCTCTCTCTATCGTCACCTACGCGATCACCGTCTTGTCAGTTCTCTTTGCCCTCTGTCCATAGTGTTTTTACCACTATGATCAGTCGGGTGTTGGGGTAAACGCTAATGGGCCTTGTCATTTGGGAAAATATGGATGGGGACGGAGGACCGGGGGCGGGGGGGTGGGGGGGGGTGGGAGTGGAAGCCAAGGATAACATAACAAAACAGAAGAAAGGGGGAGGAGAGAGAGAGGAGAGATTGGGAGGAGAGAGAGCAGAGAGAGCAAGAGAGAATGAGAGAGAGACAGACGACGACAGACAGAGAGCAGAAGACAGACAGGACCCGGACAGACAGACAGACAGAGAGAGGATGGGGAAGAGAGAGATATATAGTGTGAGAAGAGAGAGAGAGAGAGACGAGGAGGGAGCGAGAGAGACAGAAAGAACAGGACCGACCAGACAGACAGTCAAACAGCAGAGAAGGGAAGAGAGAGAGCTAAAAGATATTTCATCTGGATTGCGTCAAGTCCCGGTCGGTCTGTGCATGTGGGTCTGATGTTCTCCCTGTCCGATCGTTGCTTTCAGGTCATATTCCTGCTCAGTCTCTGCATCGCTCCACCCATCTCTCTCTTCTCTATATCTCCTCTCTCTTCCTCTCTCCTCTCTAATATCCTTGCTAATACCTTCTTGCCATAGCTGTCGTTTTTCCGCACTCTAGTCGGAGTTGGTTTTTAGGCTAATGGGCCTTGTACTTTTGTTTTGTGCCATCACCAGAATCTCTCCCTCCTTCTCTACTCTCTCTCCTCTCTCTCTCTCTCGTCTCCTGCTCTTCTCTATAGTGCCGTGCCACCTGATCAGTGTCCTGACTATGTGGGTTCAGGCGAATGGGTCTGGTCAATAGGGACAGCGAAACGCGACCGTAAGCCTGTCAAAGTGATGTATTACAAAGGGGGGAGCTAATAATAACCGGGAGTGGAAACAACACAGAGAACGAGAGAGAGAGAGAGAGGAGAGAGAGAGGACGAGAGGGAGAGGCGCGAGAAAGTAGGGAGGGAAGGAGAGAGAGAGTGAGGAGGAGAGAAACGAAAGTTGGGGAGATGAGAACGAGAGGAGAGGAGGAGAGAGAGAGCGGATGCGAGGAGAGAGAGAAGAGAGCAGAAGTCAGATCAGACCGAGAGACAGACAAAGAAAACCGCTGGTTGGTTGACAGCTAAGAAGAGGAGGGAAAATACTCATGTCATTTGACCCCTGGTCCCTACAAGGCATGAAGGATTACTAACCACATTAAAAACTAAGACACAATGTAAAAAAAAGACCAATGGAGGGAAATGGAGTTTGTGTGGAAGTGGCCCCCAGTCACACTAGGAAAATGGAGCCAGTAGTGATCTGCCTAACCGGTCGACTATACCAACTGGAAAGGTTTTTTTTTTTTTCCTAACGGAATTCACGAGAGAGAGAGAGAGAGAGATCCAAGCCAGGAGTTGTCAGAGAGGACGAGAACCCCCCCCGGCCCCGAGGACGCGGCGACGAGAGAGGTGGGACGAGAAGGGAGAGAGAGAGGTGAGAGAGGTGAGAGAGAGAGAGGGGGTCACAGAAGAGAGCGGCACATACAGAGAGAGAGATGGACGTAGAGAGCAGAGAGAGATGAGAGAGAGAGAGAGAGAAGAGGAGAGGAGGAGAGGAGAGAGAGAGAGTGTTGTGTGTGCGTGTGTGTTGGTGTGTGTGTGGTGTGTGCGGGCGTGTGCGTGCGTGTGGTGTGTGTGTGATGTGTGTGGTGTTGTGTGCGTGTGTGGTGGGTGCAGTGTGCCGTGCCGTGCGTGCGTGCGGTGTGTGTGTTGGTGTTGTGTGTGTGTGTGTGTGTGGTAGGTGTATGGGTGTGCTGACGTGAGTGCGTGTGTGCGGTGTGTGTGTGGTGTGTGTGTGTGGTGTGTGTGTGTGTGATGTATGTGTGTGTGCGTTGTGTGCGTGAGTGTGTGTGGTGTGTGTGTGGTGGGTGGGGTGTGTGTGGTGTGTGTGTAGGTGTGTGGGTGTGTGTGGTGTGTAGTGTGTGTGGGTGTGTGGTGTGTGTGTGTGTGTGAGAGCGAGAGAGGACAGAGAGACGAGAGAGGACGAGAGAGACGATAGAGAAGAGGAGGAGGAGAGAAGAGAGAGGAGAGAGAAGTGGGATGCGTACACCAAACAACACACACCACCACACATCACACCCACACCACACACAACCACACACAACACAAACACATCATGCGTTGCTTATAGACTAAAAAGAACCAGAGACGTATCGACTTTGAACAACAGAGAACACTTTCCAAAAAAAAAAGGGACGGTAGTAGAAGAAAACCCAACCTAAATCGGAACGATATTGATGCGCTAGAGCGACCCGACGTAGGTGGCCAATCCGCCGCTCAGGACAGGACAGAGAGTTCAGACCAAACGAGGGCCATTTCCGGATCTCCTGATTCACGAGCGTTGATAGGGATAGGAGGTACTCCCTGGACGTCTGGATCCACACACGACCATGAGTCCAGCCGGAATGTGTTATTACCCGAATTTATATCCTTGTGTCGTAAGTGGCACAGTAGGCACAAGGCAGACGGGAGAAGGACGCCCTCACCAAGGGGTGGGGTGGGTCTCATAACTTTGAGGGAACCTTTTTGTTCCCCAAAAATTTGCGCAGATCTCTTGGTGGTGACATTGGAGATTGGATAAGGTTTCCAATGAGGGTCGGTCTTGTATATTGTGATTTTAATCTTCCCTTCAATGTTTCGTTGGTTGCTTTTTGTGGTGTTCTTTTTATTTTCTTTTTTTGTCGTGGGAGTTTCCCACTTCTCTGTTGTCTATGCTCTGAACATTTTGATCTCATTCTTCGTCTCGTGTGGCAAACTGCTAGAGCGACCCCAAAACCGTGTGTTGTAGCTGTGGTGGTAGTGTGGTGGCGGGGTAGGTGGTGGTGGTGGTACCCGGTCGGTGGTATGGGGTTGTGGTGGTGCGTGTGTGTGTGTGCGTGTGTGGTGTGTGTGTGGTGTGTGTGAGGGTGTGGTGATGGGTGTGCCTTCGTTGCTTGCGTTACGTGTGTGGGTGCTGTGTGTGTGTTGTGTGTGTTGTGTGTGTGTGGTGCTGTGGGGAAGAGTGTGTGTGGTGGTGTGTTGTGTGTGTATGTGTGGTGGTGTGTGTGCAGTGAGGGAGCGACGCGCGTATGTGTGTTGTGTGTGTGTGTGTGGGTGTGTGCGTTTGTGTGTGTGTGGTTTTTTTCGATGTGTGTGGGTGATCTTTGTGAGCGCAGCACGTGTGTGTTATATCAATGTTTCTCCTTCTCTCTCTTCTCTCTCTCCTCTCTCTTCCTCTCCTCCTCCTCCTCCTTGTCCTCCTCCTCCTCCTGCATCCTCCTCCTCCTCCTCCTCTCCTCCTCCTGCCTCTCCTCTCCTCTGTTTCTCCGTTTTTTTCCCTCTTACTCTTATACCTCCCTTCTCGCTCGCCTGCTCTTCTGTTCATTCTTCTCGTCGTCATCTGTCTCCTTCGTGACAGGACGCAGCTGCACTGGGTAGCTTACGGAAAGGCTTAGAGAGAGCCGCCACACCCCCGCTGCCCACCTGTGCTTGGGCTTTGCCAAAAAAAACCTCACTCATCTGATAGGCTACCGGCTTGCCTTCATTCAACCACACCCAGTCTACACTGACATACCAGATTAAATTAGATACTCTATGAAACAGGCAATGACTCTAAAGACAAGGAAACACGCTTAATGCGGGTTTGGAAAGCCGTAGGAAAACTTGTGATCGATTCGGCTTGTCCTTGCACTCATTACTATAAAAACTGTTAAACTGAACCAAAAGCATAGAGCAGCTGAGCCTGCCAATTCACTTTGTCAGCGGAAGGTCACGAGTCCCGACTATCAGTTGGAGCAGGAGAAAGACTTTTATGAAGAAGAAATTACCGTCCCACCAAGATGTGTTCCTGCACTCTTCTTACTTTCCTGTTTATTTCATTCATCCAGAGGAATGGCATTCATGCTCTTTTTAGATGTGATCTAGGACCGGAACCCAGACGGAAACGATCATTCACCAAGGGCTAGTTTTGGGGCAACGCCCCAAGGCGACACACGCATCCACCACAGAGAGGAAGTTCGTCAGGAACGGACGATGTTTGGACCCTTTTTTGTGAAACTTCTCGCCTTTATTTTCCCACTCACACTGGAAATGATGCTGGAACCAACAACGATCCGCCAACACGCGTATCCTTACTAGTACCGAACATTCTCCCCCATGACAATCACCCAAGGCCCTTTGAAGGCAGTATCGCATTTCCTAAACAGCACCACAGAAAACGCTAGTTGAAACCGTCGAGAGGTCATGTCATCTAACCCCACATTGCCTGTCGTGCGTTCTCTGCCATACACATTATTCAGAACGGCTTCAGAACAGGGGACTCGGAATGCCCTTGCCCACTGCCTTTGGGTTGCCGTAACAGCACAGTCAAAACACAGAGTAATCCAGTGACAGTGGTTTCCGTCACGACGGAATATATCCAGGTCAGCGGCAAGGCTGGCACAATAGCTGGGCCAATAGCGTCTGACACCTTTACCGTGCTTCATGGGTCTTCTATGACCCAGTGATGTGACTCAATAAAATTATATATCTTATTGAACAGGATAGAGCTATGATTACGACCCCAGTCTTAGGAGTTTGTGTCAACGATATTTAATAAACGTTGGGTCCCAGACATTTCATGTACGGGTACAATAATCTTCAGCCGTAATTAGTCGCGGTTCCCCCAGTAGGACCTATTCAATTTAAAGGGTCGCCATGGGTGAGTAATAAGCTGCTGAACAGCCTCTTTGTCAGCTGTGGGTCTTACAAGACTCACGCGATCTGAATAGAGTTAAGCATTAGGAAAAGCCTCCACAAAATGCGTGGGGTTTGGGCCACCCGCACGCTCGGGTCTGTATAGTCAAAACGACACACGGTAAAAGGTTAAGAGAGAGGACTAAGAAGTCACCTTTGAAGAGGTGAAAAACAATAGCGAGGGAAAAAGGAGAGGAGAAAATAATGACCTTTTTCGCTCCACCTTGGCTACAACGACGACAAAGACCGCATGCTACCTACGACCCAGAGAAGAAGAAACAAAGAAACCATTTGTGAAACTGGTGGGGGATGGGGGGAATGCGCGCGCAGAATCGCACAACATAATCACGTACACAACGTTTTACAGTGTGCATTTGCCAGACCACCCCCCATGACACTTACACACGTCCTCCAGGAGTGTCCTGCACATCAGAGCCTCAGCGCAGAAACCTGGCCCGCTGACGTGCCGATAAAGGAAATTGTATGACTCCCAAAAGATGTTCCCAATACCGCAGCTTTTGTCAGGGCTCTGGATGCTTCGGAATTGGTATGATGACGAAGAAGAAGTGTCTCCTCTATATCTCTCTCCGATTTTTCTCTTTCTGTTCCTCTGACTTCCCTTGAATGCATGTCAACTGCGCATGCGTTGAGCCCGAACCAGTGCCTCCGTGCGTCAGTGCGCATGCACATAGGCACTTATGTGTGTGTGTTTTTTGTCTGTGTGTGCGTGTGCGCGCGCGCGCGCGCGCTGCGTGTGGCATGTGTTGTGTGTCGTGTGTGTGTGTGTGTGTGTGCGCGAGCGTGCGTGCTTGCATGCGTGCATGCGTGCGTGCGTGCGTGCGTTGTGTGTGTGTGGTGTGTGTTGTGTGTGTGTGTGTGTTTGTGTGTGTGTGTGTGTGTGTGTGTGTGTGGTGTACAACGACATATTTCGTATAATATTACATATGCCACTGCATTCCCTTCTGCATGTGTGGTGAGTCTCTGAGTCTGTCTTACCCTTTTCTTTCTCTGACACTCCTATACCCACCCGCACTCTATACCCCTCTCTCTCTCTCTCTCCTCGCACATTGCCAAAATGCCGCTATGCCCTAGATCAGATTACCTGATTGTCTGGGATTAGGGTGTTAATGAGGTCTTGTCATCTTAGGGACAGAACAAAACGTTTCGATTTTTTACAGTGCCCGACCTGGCACCAGGTGATGGATAGACAGGGGGGAAGAGGCAAAAACAGCCGCGATAACATTGAGCATAAACAACAGAGGAGGAGAGAGATTTAAGGGAAAAAAAAGAACGAAAGAAGAAAGAAAGGAAAAAGAGGAAAGAAAGGAAAGAAAGAAAGTGAGGACAGACCAGGACTAGAAGATCAGGACCCACGCAGGACAGGCATTTTTTTGACAGACGCCCACAGACAGACATGAGAAAACCAGCACACGGACGTACAAATTTCACGACTAGAGAGTGGAGACAGCATGGGGGGGGGGGGGGTGTGGGGTTGAGTGATGAATTGCGGGGCCCGCCGGCCCCCGTGTGAGAGCTTGAGGAGAACGATGATGAAAGATGAGACTGTGGAAGAACAAGCCAGACGGGAGGAAGGGTGGACTGAAGAGGAGACTGCTCTATTTCGAGTTGGGAGGGTTTTGGATTAGGGTTAATAAATATTAAGACGAGAGAATAGGAAACAAAAATGACGGAGCAGGGAATGTTCAAAATTGCCTCAATTTAACAGCCAGGAGACCGGGGGGAACAAGAAGATTCGGCGGGACACAGCACACCTTCCTTCTTACCCCTTTTTTTTCCCCCTCTCTTTCTATGGCATTGTGAATGGTTTTTTTATGAACGGTCTTTTTAATGAGGTGGTGGAAAAAGGAACGTAGGGGTTTTAATATTTCAAAGGATCGTTTTAGACGTTTTGAGATTCGATGAGTCCTTTGATTTTCCGCTGAGAGGATCTAGAGAGAGAAAGAGGAGATGGAGAGAGAGATGGAGATGATTGATTCGAGATTGGATGGAGATGTGAGAGAGATTGACATGATTTGAGATTTTGAGAGATTTGAGGAGAGAGAGTACAGCCAGACAGGGCGGACAGACCCATTGGGAGAGGAGACAGCGAGAGAGGACAGAGTGAGAGAGACAGGCATGAGATTTAGAGACTTATAATAGGGCCAGGGATGAAGGGGCAGAGACCAGAGGTTATCAGAAATGACCAGGGACTCGACGCGTAGATTCGTGACAGACAGGAAGGCATGGCAGGATAGTTGTTTAAAGTTTACGTCTACGCTTTATCCAGGCTTGTTTTTCTACTTTTCCACCACACCACACCATTTTTATAACCTACCCCACCCACCTTTTTTCACCACAATTACCTTTTTACCCTTACACAAACACACAAACACACCAATTTACAAAAACAAAAGATATCCGTTATCCGTTCAAGCAGCCTTGTCATTATAAGCGCGGCTCGTCCTTTCTCACATAAACAAACACAACACATTTCCAAATCCATTCCTACACACCACACCCACCACACACACACGCACGCTCTCTCTGCTCTCCTCTCTCTCCATTCACTACCAACAAAACACCTCAACACTACAAACACCTCCCACAACACCACACCACCCCCACCCCCATACACATACACACCCCCACACCCCCCCACCCATTCCAATGCACGCACGCACATGCGCGCTTACTGCACACCCCCACACCAACAAACACAAACTACACACAACAAACATCCCCACAACACACAACACACACACACACACACACTCACACACACACCATACAAATACAACCGCGCACACACACTGCGGCCTCGGCACTGAAAAATCCGTGAAGTGAGAGAGAGAGAGGAGAGAGAGATCCCGACCTTGATGCGTGCCCCCAACCAGCTGCTTCCCCGGAGCAAGCGCCCACGGAGACGAGAGAAGAGAGGAGATAGGAGGCACGCACAGACACAAAACAGGTATAGGGGTATAGAGGAAAACTGTGAGACGGAGGCCCATCGCAGAGATTGCCGACGGACACAAAAAACACTCAACACGGAACCCACACAAAGACATACTAGATGGAGAGACACAACAGGGAGGAACACAAAAAAAAACCAACGTTTATAGCAGGTACGTTCGTTGTCCTTTACTCAAATGTTTCATTTTGTTCCGCTAGTCCCCGCCACTGTGCCTGTTACCAAAAGTCAACCGGAACCTATAAAAACTTAGACGGCCCCCCTAGAGGGAAGACAATTTTTGAGAAAGGAGACAGTTGGAACCCCGCACCGACGGGATTCCCACGCGCGAGCGCTCCGGAGCAAGGGGTGATGATAATATAAACGCGATTAAGGGGAAGGCTGAGGCGTCCATATGGATGCCCCCGAAAAATATGAATTCAGCGAGTTTCCATATCTGGTCCTGGACGTGTGGACCCCCCCCCCCCCCCTATATTCTTTTTTTTCTGAACTTCATTATTCATCAATTGGACCAAAATTGCACACACTCACGATTCGCAAAAAAAGGAAGGGGGGTTCGCGGGGGGCGGGGGGGTGGGGGACCCTGTTGACCTGGCAGCGCCATTTAGTCCCGGTGAATAAATGCCCCAAAAAAAAAAAGTTATAAAAACTTTATTTTGGTTTTTTTAATTATTTCAGAGCTTATTCCGGCTGAGAGTGAGACAGATCCCTAGCGCTTTAAAATCAACTTACTATTGCACAATCACATCGGGCTTGCCTATTTCTGAGCAGTAAGTACTACCTGGGGTACGTGACAGAATGCCCACCAAGATTGCGTGCCCCAGCAGGACCCCCCGCTTAATTCTATGTACACTTTCTCGTGTCATGCCACACAGTCCATATAATTCAAGGAAACCACCGTTCTTCGACTTTTCCCTGACGTAAGTCACTTTACGTTCCATTTCCTCCACAGCACGGGTGATCGCTATGTGTAACCTTGTCATCGAATATCAGAGGGCCAAATGGCCTCCTTATCATTCCGAAAGTCGGGGTTGATGGGTTTTTTACTGTGTGTGACCACATAACTGGGACGATACGTTCCACAAACGTCGACCGCAGTTTATAGGTTTCATTCGACAGGTTGGGGGGGGTGGGGGGGGGACTGCATGGGAATATGGTCGGCTTAGCCACTCAATGTAAAACTCCGTTAGCGGGAAAAATCCACATTGTACCGAACAACGCGGCCCCCCCCGCAGGAGATTCCGTATTACAGCAATCAAAGGTCCCATCTCTAAGATACGAGTACACGGCCACCGCCTCTACCAACCTGAGATACGCACTAGTCTTACTACTACCTATCCACGTCCCTAACGTTTACAACCCTTGTCACCCCCACACGATCGCACCTTCCCCGGTTCCTGAAGCTGACCCCGCCGCCCGAAATCAAAACCACGTTTGTAATCAGCGGATTTCCATTTTCTTCAAACATAACATTGTGTTCGTTGATGTCCTGGAAAATGTGATTGACCTTCCCTAGCCCACCCGACACCCAGTTTCTGGACACTTTTTACAGACGTCAATGCGATTTGGCAGGTTCGCGCGGAATCTGCTGGTGCTTTGTCCCCTGTGGCTTAGCCCCCTAGTGTGTAGTGTGTTTCTGTTGTTGTTGTGCTGTTGCTGTGTTTGTGTGTCTGCCGTGTCTGTGTCTCGGCGCGCGCGTAGCGTGCCACCCGTGCGTGCCCTTTCTCC
>JADBJO010035384.1:10000-12317 GCA_016801955.1 Conus betulinus | reverse complement strand
TCGCTCGTTTTGATGCATCTTCAGCCTTAGTGAGTAGCATCTTCAGCCTTAAGCGAGTGGCAAGAGAGACGCCACAAGTTCGTCATGATCATTTCTGTTCTTTGTCTCAGGACGAAGACGTGTGCATATATTTATAGTGTGTATATATATATATATATATATATATATACATATACATAGATATACCTCAAGGGCTGGTTGTTGCTGCATCTTCAGCCTTAAGTCAGTGGGAAGTGTGTGTGTGTGTGTGTGTGTGTGTGTGTGTGCGCGCGCGCATTTTTGAGCCGTGTGTGTGTGTCTCTCTTTCTTTTTTCAGCATCTTCAGCCTTAAGGTAGTGTGGTTTTTTTCTCTCTCTCTCTCTCAGCATCTTCAGCCTTAAGGTAGTTGGGGGGGGGGGGGGGGGGGGGGGGTGTTTGTTTCTCTCTGTGCTCTCGGCATCTTCAGCTCGCCTTCAGCCTTAAGTCAGCGTGCACAAGTCTGCATTTTGAGCCTTGGCTCTCTCTCTCTCTCTCTCTCTCTCTCTCTCTCTCTTGCATCTTCAGCCTTAAGGTAGTTGGGGGGGGGGGGGGGGGGGTGTTGTTTCTCTCTGTGCTCTCGGCATCTTCAGCTCGCCTTCAGCCTTAAGTCAGCGTGGGGGGGGTCTGCATTTTGAGCCTTGGCTCTCTCTCTCTCTCTCTCTCTCTCTCTCTCTCTCTTTTGGCCTTAAGGTTTTCTTCTCTCTGTGCTCTCGGCATCTTCAGCTCGCCTTCAGCCTTAAGTCAGCGTGCACAAGTCTGCATTTTGAGCCTTGGCTCTCTCTCTCTCTCTCTCTCTCTCTCTCTCTCTCTCTCTCTCTTCAGCCTTGCATCTTCAGCCTTAAGGTAGGGGGGGGGGGGGGGGGGGGGGGGGTGTTTTTTGCACAAGTCTGCATTTTGAGCCTTGCTGCTCTCGGCATCTTCAGCTCGCCTTCAGCCCCTTAAGTCAGCGTGCACAAGTCTGCATTTTGAGCTTGGCTCTCTTCTCTCTCTCTCTCTCTCTCTCTCTCTCTCTCTCTCTCTCTCTCTCTCTCTCTCTCTCTTCTCTCTTTGCATCTTCAGCCTTAAGGTAGTTGGGGGGGGGGGGGGGGGGTGTTTCTCTCTGTGCTCTCGGCATCTTCAGCTCGCCTTCAGCCTTAAGTCAGCGTGCACAAGTCTGCATTTGAGCCTTGGCTCTCTCTCTCTCTCTCTCTCTCTCTCTCTCTCTTTTGCATCTTCAGCCTTAAGGTAGTTGGGGGGGGGGGGGGGGGGGGGGGGGTTTGGGGTTTCTCTCTGTGCTCTCGGCATCTTCAGCTCGCCTTCAGCCTTAAGTCAGCGTGCACAAGTCTGCATTTTGAGCCTTGGCTCTCTCTCTCTCTCTCTCTCTCTCTCTCTCTCTCTCTTTCTGCTCTTCAGCCTTAAGGTAGTTGGGGGGGGGGGGGTTTGGTTGGGGTGTTTGTTTCTCTCTGTGCTCTCGGCATCTTCAGCTCGCCTTCAGCCTTAAGTCAGCGTGCACAAGTCTGCATTTTGAGCCTTGGCTCTCTCTCTCTCTCTCTCTCTCTCTCTCTCTCTCTCTCTCTCTTCATCTCTGCATCTTCAGCCTTAAGGTAGTGCGGTATTCTCTCTGCGCTCTCTGCATCTTCAGCTTAAGGTCGTCTTGCTTAGGAGAGAGTGTGTGTGTGTGTGTGGTAATATGTGCGTGCTTGCACAAGTCTGCCTTTTGTGCCGAGAGTCACCCCGACAAACCCAGCATCTTCAGCCTTAAGGTGGTACGGCCCGTGCTCTCGGCATCTTCAGCCTTAAGGCAGTACGGTTCTCTCTCTGTGCTCTCTGCATCTTCAGCCTTAAGGTAGTGCGGTATTCTCTCTGCGCTCTCTGCATCTTCAGCCTTAAGGTAGTAGTACGGTTTTCTCTGTGCTCTCGGCGTCTTCAGACTTAAGGTAGTACGGTTCTCTCTCTCTCTCTCTCTCTCTCTCTCTCTCTCTCTCTGCATCTTCAGCCTTAAGGTAGTAGTTTTCTCTCTGTGCTCTTGGCATCTTCAGCCTTAAGGTAGTACCGTTTTCTCTCTGATCTTCAGCCTTAAGGTCGTCTTTGCTTAGGAGAGTGTGCCAGTGTGCGTGTAATATGTGCGTGCGTGCACAAGTCTGCATTTCTCTCGCCGACACTCAGCATCTTCAAGCTGAAGGTAGTACGGGTTCTCTCTCTCTCTCTCTCTCTCTCTCTCTCTCTCTCTCTCTCTCTCTGCATCTTCAGCCTTAAGGTAGTGTGGTATTCTCTCTGCGCTCTCTGCATCTTCAGCCTTAAGGTCGTCTTGCTTAGGAGT
>JADBJO010035383.1:5000-12319 GCA_016801955.1 Conus betulinus | reverse complement strand
AAGAACGCAGAAGCGGACCGTCTTACGAACGCAAAACACACCAGAGGAAACAAAATTGAAAGAGCTCGGCGGTTTTGTTTTGAAAAGGAAAGGAAAAGAAAAAGTATAACGAAATTTTGTCCCACCCCAATCCCCAGCATGTTGCCTTGCAGACTGTTGGAAGGTAGGAAGTCACAGCCCGTGTGAAAGTTTGGTGGGGGGAGTGTGGGGGGGGAGGAAGGTAAGGATGGGAAGTTGGATGGGCGAGCTTTCCCCCCCCCCCCCCCCCCCAATAGTACTGTTTACCCTCCAATCGTCGGAGAATGTGTTTAGTACTTCCCGAAGATTTGACACTGGAATGAGAACCGTTGCTTTCTCTGAGCTCGTCATGAGTACCCGCCCGCGCGGCGCGGGCCGCGCGCGCGCCAGCGCGGCGCCGCGTGTGGTGTGTGTGTTGTGTGTTGGTGTGTGCGCGTGGTAGTTGGTTTCGCTTTGTGTGTGGCTGTGTGTAATGTAGGGGTGTGTGGTGATGTGTGTGTGTGTGTGGAAGCGTGAGCGTGGCGAAGCAGTGCGGGGGTGTGTGTGTGTGTGTGTGTGTGTGATTGTGTGTGTGTGTTTGTGTTGTACTGCGTGAGTGCCGCGTTGCGTGCGTGCGTGCTGTGGCTTGCGTTCTGAGGTGTTTTGTAAGGAGAGAAGAAGTGAGAAGAGGAGAAGAGAGGAGGAGCGAGAGATATAGCGGAGAGAGAGAAGGAGACGTTTGGTACCGTGGGATAAGAAAACGTGACTGTGTAGGAGAAAGACCCGCAAGGTGATGATAAGGGACAACATCCTCGAGGCGTTTTAACAAGGCGGAAGGAGGTCTTGGCTGAGGCAACAGTGGTATCCTATTTGGCTGACAGGAGGACGTGCGCTAGGAGACTGGAATGATAGGGTGAGTTTTGGAAACAGTCGCACCCCAAGGAGGATCCCTTCAGGAGGAGGAGGTGGAGGATGCGATGCACATGGCGGCACGTCACTGATCAGACGCTCAGAGCATAAGGACCCCCGCTCGCCAGGGGACATCACAGACAGACAAGTTATATATAGAAAGGGACCTGCATTTAACAGGAGAAGCAGACAAGAACAAGAAGAGGAAGACAAAGCCACACACACGCCTACGACAAGACACACCACGACACAACGATAACCGCGACGACGACGACGCCACATACAACCACACGCCACACACCACCCACACACACCACGCACTACGGAACTATGACATAGTCATTGTACTGCAAAAAACCCTACACCCGTATACAACTCCGCGCGCACCTCACATATTACATACCTTTAGACCGTCAGATGCATAACACAGTCAAGCGAGAGATCAGACGACAGACATACAGACATAGAGCCACACTACACCACACACAGCACACTACACACACCCCACAACACACACACCCCCACACACGGACACAACACCACACACCACACCCACACCACCCACCCCATCACACACACCACACACCACACAACACACACACACCACACACAACACACAGCACAAGCCCTAACTCATCACTAAATAGTCATTGTACTAAGTTGTACTAGCCATATCTTTGACCATCCACACACAAATTACCATTACGTGTATAAGAGCTGGCCATCCTGGCAGAACCAACGTGAACATTACTTCCGGGTCGGCTGTCGCTAATTATCTGAGAGCATCTGCCCGGAGGCACTGAAAGCTCATGTTGACCCCCCCCGCCCGTCCTTGATGGTTTCTTTTCTGTTTGTACTGACGGCCTAGTTCAATCCCCACCTAAACTTGGTTTTTCGTAATAAACTTTCGTGTTGCAAGAATTGTTTTCAACAAAAAAAAAAAGTAAATTACCACTCACGCAGCACATTTAATGTAAGATGATAGGGAGGAAGTTATTAGTGGGGAAAATCGACGAGAGGATTGCGAAACGTTGGGGGAGGGAAGCTTATCCGCAAGGGTTCCCCCCCCCCCCCCCCCCCCCCCCCAACGGGTAGAAGCTAAGATTCTCTGCACCACTGATGTCAGCAGCAGCAGCAACACCCACAGACAGCATCATCCAACGCACAACCAACACACCAAGTAATTATAATTACAAAGGCCTCACAAACATAGTACAATGCCCTACACAATGACTGAACCACATACTATCCACGTACAAAACAAGCGGCGAAAACATTTGACGCAAATGGCCCAGAGAATAAAGCTCTTACGAAATTTTCTCAACCGTAGATTTGGCATGGTCTCTCTACAATCGAACATAGATGTATGCATTTCCATTTTCCGAGTAAAGATCAAACATTTTAATCATTAACATTCTGTACCCCCGCCTCTATCCATGTACCCCCCACTTTTTTTTTTTTTCTTTTTTCCCCCCAAAACGGGTGATTTTATCAAATGAAGTTTCTCGACACCCTCGCCCCCCTTCGGACGTGCCAGATGACCCTGTAGGAAAACAATCTAAACATATCAATCATATATCAACTCAGAATTTTATGAATAAGATTGAGGGAGAAACGGGGAGAAACCCCCTTAGAGAGCACCAACCCCTCCCTGTCGCATCCACAGACTCTTGTCAAATATTTTATCAAACTCTAATCATCATTTTTCTTTTTTTTTTTCTCTCTCTCAAAAACTTCTCTTCTACCGACCCCCCGCCCCGCCCCCGCCCCTCCCCACCCCTCCCCCTTCTCCTCAACCTTCAACATCGCACATTAGAATAATCGGTGAAAAAAACTAACATAGAATATCAACGCTTCATTTTCAGGTGGGAAATGGTAACAATATAAATTAACCAAAAAAAAAAAAAAAAAACAAAGACTTTACTAAGGGCAAAGATTTCCTTCCTACTCAGCTTTAGCCCCCCCCCCCTTCCTCTCGACCACACAACGACACCACACACACACCATCACACAAACACACCCCACACACACAAACAACACCCACACATCACACACACCACACACACACCATTAATTTGTTCTATGTCTGGTAGATACAGCTCAAAACACTCCTCTCTTTCATTTTTTTCACCTCCACCCATATCCCATTAATTTCAATTGTCCTGTAATACTAATAAGGCTAACATTCATGTTTGTTACGTGGCACATACCATAGTAGTAAAACAGTGAAAGAAAACGATATCTGTTAGGTAAAAAGTGATTTGAATGGAGTAATAGTTTTCCATCTAAGGGCCTTGTTTTTGTTCATGTAGCAGAAAAGTAAATGTTTTCAGGGCTGCGTTGTTTTGTCTCGTCCTTTATGACAAAAAAACGGGCACACTATAAGCATCGAGTAAAGAAAAAACGTATCATCAAAGAACACTTAAGAATGCGTAATGTTCTGTCTCTAGAAGACAGAGAGGGAAGGTGAACTGACCTTAAGAAGACGATAAAGAGAATGACAAGCAGAAATCACAATGGAACACACGCACGCACGCACGACACGCACGCACGCACGCACCACACACACACACAACACACACACACACACAAAAACGCTGCAAAAGCTTGCCACGCTCCTGAACGATTCCTATTATACACAGATGAAAACCCATCTGGAATCTATATAGTGTCTGCTCCTTTTTTTTTTCCTTGCTCCTTTGCGATTGACGACCGACAGGAAACCAGTTTGCACATAAGGGTGGGATCATACATGGCCCGTCTTGCGCTGTTTGGACACACCTTCCCTGCTGTCAGTTTCAAGCTGGATTGTCAATCTCTGTTATTGACATTCGTTTCTCTTTCACGTCAAAGGGGAGAGAGAGAGAGAGAGAGAGAGAGAGAGAGAGAGAGAGGAGAGAGAGAGAGAGAGAGAGAGAGAGAGAGAGTAGAGAGAGAGAGAGAGAGAGAGATACAGACAGACAGACAGACATACATACAGACAGACAGACAGAGTCTCTCCCTTTCTCTCTCCCTTCACCCCACCACTTCGCCCTCAGTTCCCCCCTCTGTCTGTCTGTCTGTCTGTCTGTCTGTCTGTCTGTCTCTCTCTCTCTCTCTCTCTCTCTCTCTCTCTCTCTCTCTCTTCAAAGAAGATTGAAAAATGTCTCAGGAATATCAACACCATAGAAATATGCACTCCACAGAAAGGAATGAAATAATGGTTCCTGTTTAAAATGTATGAAGTTCTAAATGCATCTAAGAATTGTATAAGGCATAAAACTGAGTAGAAAAAGGTAACTCTATGTACATTACACAGAAAAATACAAGAAAATAATGGTCTGATTGAAAACAAAATGTGGAACTGTGAAAAATAGTGTTGTAAATCATTTTGATACATAACAGCAACAAAACCAAGAGGTAAAGAAGATGGGAACGAGGTAAGGTATGGTAATGTTGCTTATAGCCCAGCCGACCGCAAAGGGCCGTATCAGGGCTGTCACCACGTTAAAATCAACTCACAAATCATTCATTCACACAACTCCTTAAAATTACATCTAAAAACCCACCCGATATTTTGTTCAGATCTTTTCACTGTAAAATCTCAGATCCGATGAAAAATGTTAATCTCTTTCTAGAATTCAAAGATCGCATCAGGCGAAACATCTAAAACAAGATTTTCATGGAATCTGCAGTAAAATGTTTGCGTCTCGCGTCATGCAAGTCCCAACACTCTAAAAAAAAAGAAATGTTTCATAGTGAGTGGCGCGTGACATGGAATGCACCACGGAGCTTCTTCACTCTTTAAAAGGTATGAGTGTGTAAAATACGAATGGCCGGTGTGCAGCCCGGCATAGAACGTTTTCTTCTTTGCGACCACTTGATGGAACGAACATTGTAAATCGAAACGTGAGTTCAAAATACTTAATCATCAGAAAAAAAAAGCAAAGAACTCAATATTGCAGCTGTAGACAAACTCAGTGGGAGTCTGTGCCTGATGAATCTGGTAACAAGGAGGTCAACGATCGAACTTTCGATTAACCATTTCGGCCCAAGGTCAGTGGGGTGGGGTGACTACCATCAGGAGACTACCACCCTGTCTCTACCACCTATTTCAGTGTATGAAGATTGTTGCAACTCCTTTCCTCTAACTGCCCATTCTGCCTCTATACTTGTAAATCTGTGACATATAGAACTGTGCGTGCGTGTGTGTGTGTGTGTGTGTGTGTGTGTGTGTGTGTGTGTGTGTGTGTGTGTGTGTGTGTGTGTGTGTGTGTGTGTAAGTGTGTGTAAGTGTGTGTGTGGATGCTTGGGCTCGCTTTTTTTTAAATTCAATCTTATATACGTAAATTTATGAATATACTATGTTGTTTTATTTCATCCTTTTGCTTTGATTGGTCTTCCTCTGATGTATATAAAAAAAAAACTCTTCAACTGAATCCTATTCACTTACTAATACATGTACAACTACATTTTAATTCAAATCATTGTGAATGGATCATAACTGATAATGTGATATAGCAAATGCTTATGCTGAAGAAGGAAATAAAATGTTTGAAAACAAGGATGTCAATGATCTCTTAGATAAGAAAGTGATGAAGGTAACACTAGCGGTGATAACCTATATGTTCTAAATCATCCAGTATCGAAAGAAAAAATATACTAATGTCTATCTGAAAGCTAAAATGTAGTAAGGCAGCTGAAGAAGACTAAGAATTTTTTTTTAATGCTAGTGACGAATTTACTGTTGTTGTTGCTGTTGTTTGATATTTCAACGTCTTGTCGGGGGATATCCTGATAATTGGAAGGAGTCTATTATTCATATCTTAAGAACATTTTAATGAACATTTTAATGATCCGAAGTACTACAGAGGCCTCACCTTTTCCGACATCAGCAGCGAGCAGTTCAGTTCTATTTTGAATTCCAGACTACAGGAGCGGACTGATCAAAATGTGAATAACACACACACACACACACACACACACACACACACACACACACACTCACACACATACGCACGCGCGCACGCGCACACACACACACACACACACACACACACACACACACACACACACACACATAACATACATACATATGCGCGTGCTCAAACTCGTGTATCCAAACGCATTAATTTTTCTTTCTTCTTTCTTTCTGCGTACGCAGACTGATACTCCTGCGACACTGCCTGCATAGACAGGTAGTGGAGTGGAGTTTTGTGTGTATGACCGTTTTTTATCCCGCCATTAAGGCAGCCATACTCCATCTTCGGGGAAGGTGCATGCTATGTGTTACGTGTCATCCATACCAACGGCCAAACGGGCCTTCTCTTCCGAAAGTTGGTGATGGGATTTTACGTGTGTGCAAGATGTTGTGCGTGCGTTCACACACGGAACCTCGGTTTATAGTCTCATTCGAAGGACTGTATGGGTAATGGAGTCAGAACCAATATTATCTCCGAGGGAAAAATCCCCCTGTACCGAAATTCGAACCCCCAACCCCAGGATCACGAGTCCGGCGCTCTACCAACTGAGCTATTCCGGCCCCAATCCAAACACATTTACAACACTGACATGCATACACACAGGCAGGCATGTACGAATGTAGTGAAAACTGCTCAATCACAAGTGCCCTGGGACATCCGAAAGATCTGGAATAATCCCAACTTGAAGCAACAAATCACGCCTTAATTTCATTCTTATTTTACTTACTGCGACATGAATTGGGAATTTAGCGATTAATTTACATTAAACTAAACTTGATTCAGTCGAAGGATCTCATTTTGAGAAATATGTTAATTTTTCCCCCAACATTTGTTGCGTAAATCTTTGAAATGAATTGATTTGAACTTTCAGTTAGAGTTACATTTGGATGACAAAAAAAAAAAAAAAAAGAAAACCGACATCTCTCACTATCTCTTACAAATTGTGTGTGTACGAATTATCTCTCACTTAACGTCAGTAAATGATTCAGCGCCGGTAAATTGTGTCGGCACAATCTTGTGCAAGTGTACTGTATCACATGTATACGAACATAGAAGAAAGGCGAATTCGTCTTCTGCACAATTTACTTTTACAGTCACCAGAAATCGTTTTGGCTATTTTTGACTTCCAAAAGCAGCCTCCAGAAGTCAGATGTAACCATGACAGATAACGTAAAACCAGAGTTCGTGTTTGTTTTTGGAGTTGGATTATGAATACTGACTGTGCTTCTGCCTTCGTAACGACAGAATTGGCAGTTCTCAGGGTTTGTCCAAATACTGCCAAATTAGGCCGTAACACCGTATACCACTCTATTCTCACCAGAATGTGTGGACTATCGCTTGAAATCAATGTTTATTCGTAACTGTGGTGTATCAGTTTTCATGCTTTGTTTCTTTGTTTATGAGCAGCATACAGTGTTGTTTTTCTGTTTCTTTGTTTATGAGCAGCATACA
>JADBJO010035383.1:0-2500 GCA_016801955.1 Conus betulinus | reverse complement strand
CTGTGTTAGTATTCTTAGTTCCTGAAGGGACGAGAGCCAGATGCTAAAAATCATCTTCTTCTTCCTTATCTATTCCCCATGGGAATACGGGTCGGGCAATATCTATTCCGCATGGGAATACGGGTCGGGTAATTTCCATTCATGAAATTTGAATAACACACTCATTTCAAGTACGTCCTTTGTTCCCAGTGATGCCCGCTCGGCTTGATTTACAAGCTAATTGCTGAATTTCAAATCCGCATAATTTTACAGGGAACAATTTGTTTCCAATCTATCTAAACAAAAATATGCTAATTTCATTTTTTTTTTTTTCAGTGTGCTGTCCTGTTTGCATCTGATATGCAATCGCGTTCTGAACAGATTTTTTTTTGCATTTTGAGCTATTACAGATTGTGCGTGTGTGCGTGCGTGCGTGTGTGTGCGTGCGTGCGTACGTGTGCATGACAACTACCCTCTTGAGACATCCTTAATTGGTATATGAACAAACGCCAGACTGTACCTTTCCATTTAAGACGGTTATACAGTATGAGAAATCAATATACATTCAGTCATCTTTCTTGTAAATGTATCTATCTATATATAGAGAGAAAGAGATTACATACTGGTACATCGCCAGTTTGGTATCTCATCAGGTTACTGAAGAGCTATAACTAAACCAGAATGATAATGTCATTTCTCTTGTTTGTCAGAGTTAGTTGACATTCTATTTCTCTTGTTTGTCAAAGTTATTTGACATTCTCTCTCTCTCTCTCTCTCTCTCTCTCTCTCCTCTCTCTCTCTCTCTCTCTCTCTCTCTCTCTCTCTCTCTCTCCTATTACTGAATTTTTTCTTCAGAGAAAACGTCCTTCTTCACATTCAGAACTTCAAGTGGAACGTATCTGTTCTACTATTCCTTTGTCTATATGACATTTATGAATACGAGCAAACTGTCAGAAGCATTCTGTAACTTTGCCCACAGAAATAACGTTTTTAAAAGCCGGAAATGATCACCAGAAACACAGTCTACCGCGAAATATATATTCCATGATGTAGATAAAAGAGTTCGTATTACAAATGGTGATTAAATGTACATATCAACTATACGCGCAAAACTCAAAGAGCAAAGAACTTACTTACTGCGAAACGACCAACAGTTGGCCGCGATTCGTATTCACTGGCATAAATGAAAGAGCTCGTCTGATGAACGGTGATTAAAATTACGCATAGAAATTTACGTGTATTCTATACGATCATAGAATAATTGTGGAACAATAATTAGAAACTAAACTGGTCACGACTCACGTTCCACAGTATAAGTAGACGAGCTCGAGTAATAAATGGTGATTAATTTACGTATTAAATCTAACTGTATTCTCTCTAACCATTGAAGCCTTGGGAAAGATCGTGGGTATAACAGTTAAAGGATGACGATTATGTTTCAAAGTGATAAGCATAGGCCTACTTGTTCTGTGTGTTTTCGAGATTATACCTTAAACAGTGATTCTCCAGTTACAGACTCGCTGGAAAAAAACAACAACACCTTTATGCATTTCTTGCTTGTACGCATACTCTGGTTTGTATATTTCCATTGTTGCAAAACACCAGTAGCACTCACAGGCCTCTGTACAATTCACCATTTGACTCTCTCTCTCTCTCTCTCTCCTCCTTCTCATCCTCTCTCTCTCTCTCTCTCTCTCTCTCTCTGTATGTTTATCTATCAATGTATATCTATCTATCCATCCATCTATCTATCTATCTTTCTGTCAGTCTATCTGTCTTTCTATCTATATCAACCTGTGCGTGTGTGCGTGCTTGCGTATGTGTGTGTGTGTGTGTGTGTGTGTGTGTGTGTGTGTGTGTGTGTGTGTGTGTGTGTGTGTGTGTGTGTGTGTATGTGTGCGTGTGTGTGTGTGAGTGTGTGTGCGCGTGTGTGCGCGCGCTCGCGCGCGCGGGCGCGCGCGTTTGTGTATTCACTCAGAATCAAATGTAATACCTTTTGTATAGTTTTGTATTTTTGAAGTACTGACTTCTTCCTCTCCTCTCTCTCTCTCTCTCTCTCTCTCCTCTCTCTCTCTCTCTCTCTCTCTCCTCTCTCTCTCTCTCTCTCTCTCTCTCTCTCTCTCTCTCTCTTTCTGTATATATAATTCATCATTTTCGGTAAATCAAGTTTCTGGTTTCACCTCATTGTCGCATTTTGCAGAAACATGTACTTTGCTCTAAAAAATAAATCTAAAGACGCTAAGGCGGTCAAAGAGAGAGAGAGACAGATGGAGAGAAGGGGAAGAGAGTGAAAATGTGAGAGAGAGAGTGTGTGAGAGAGAGAGAGAGACAAACAGACAGACAGAAAACAGACAGCCAGACAGAGAGACATACAGGCAGGCAGGCAGAGAGAGACAGACAGAAAGACAGACAGAGACAGACAGAGCAGACAGAGAGAGAGAGAGAGAGAGCAGAGAGAGAGACAGACAGAACAGACAGACAGGCAGAAACAGATAGCCAGACAGAGAGACAGTCAGGCAGG
>JADBJO010035382.1:0-12319 GCA_016801955.1 Conus betulinus | reverse complement strand
ATGTACAACATATAACGCATTAAATGGTCATTATATTTACAAATTTCATTTTGTAATCATACATTTCTGCATCAGTCATTGTTAAGTCGTACAGCCCTATATGGGTACTTGCAACTGGGATTCTAATCAAACACAAGCTGTTATCCCACTGCAAGAGTGCACAGCACATAATACAAGTCAACTCAGTGATCACAACAAATGCGTCAATAGCATGTCACAAAATCACATATGAATGAAACTAAATGGCAACACCAAAAAATCAACATTCCAGTAATACCAAAAGTTAGATAAGCAAACAACAGGAAAATTAGCCGATTGAATGACAGGGAAATAAGAGGGGGGTAGGGGGGATAGAGGGAGCTACTGCACAACAGACGAGCACTGGCACTAGCCACCAAGCCCTGCACGCTTCACACTAAGTGCGCTATTAGAGCTGACAACAAAATGCGACGAGAGTGGAAACGTAAGCTGTCTGCACAGAGGATGAAACACAGCTCAGCTTGTGGTTTACACCACCGCCTATGCCACGTCGTCAATACTGCGTCAGGGAATTTCTGTATCTTGTACCCTCTACACCACATCGTCTTAAGTGCGTTATTATTATCATCATCATTCATCTATCATCATATCATCATCAATCATCATCATATCATCATCATTATTATTATTATTCATTATTATTATTATATCATCATCATCATCATCGTCATCATCATCATCATTATTACTATCTTGTTTATTGTTGTTGTTGTTGTTGTGATTATCATTATTATTTGTTCTGCCTTGTGCTGCTTGATTCTTAACTATAAAAATGTTTTCAGTATACACTGGGTTTCAGTTTTCGTTTCCTTTTGCATTGTTTTTCATGTTTTCTAAAACAGGCTCAATGATTTGCAACAAGATTCGTATGAGAACAACAGTTAGACAGCCTTGAGTCTGTGACAAAAAAGGATTAGTGAATGCTCTGTTACAATCACTATCACTTGGAGATCATAGTGATGATCAAGCATTTCCTCAATCTATTTGAATACGTGTCATAAGAAAAAATCACTCTATGATACTCGTGGTGCATCAAAGACAGATTGCTCTTCATTCAGTCTGTGTTGGTATAGCAGTTATTGCCCTTTTTGAGAACCCAGAGAATAAAAAAAAGAAAACACATATTATTATCAACTCCCTTTTACCCCTGAACAAAACCATCAAACAAAGATGTTTCATTCACTAGTCTAGTTACTAATTTGACCAACACTATTTGCAACTGTAGCATGCAACTTGGTAAACTACACAGTTATTGTGGTCAAAAGTCAGTCAGTTTCCAGCTCCTACATCAGAAAAGAATTCACCCATTGCATTAGCTTACCAAAAGAACTATTACCAGCTTTTGGGTAATTCTTAGTAGTATACTGGTCAGCAATTTACCAAGTTTTGAAACTGGATAGTGAGAGCTTTCTACAAGGAGGGTGGAAATTACTCAGTAGTCCAGACAAGACTATACACTTTCCTAAGATCCCAGATACCACATTCCTGGGATATGTTTCAGAAGTTTATTATGGATGTTATCAAGGCCAGGAGCACAATAACTACAAGTCTGATTGGCTGGTTTGAATTCCTGTAGTGGAAAGGGCATGTGTAACATCTCAAATATTGTAAGAGTTGCATAGATACTTTTTTGAGTTTGTTGTCTGCCTTTGTTTATTCATTTTGTTTTGTTTGTGTGTGCCATTATTGTTCTTTCCTCAAAAGCAGCAACTTTATAAACTTTTTTGTGGTTGAAGGCTTTTCTCAAGCAGGAGAGACTGGCACACATGTTGGCAACAGCATGTTGTGTCTGTAATCAAAGCTGGGAGAAGGAAATTTAAAATATTGAAATTTCATTACGTCTTTTACACCTCACCTAGAGTCTTAAGAATCATTTGTTTTTTAGTTAGAATAATTTTGTTCATAACGTGTGCACTTGTATTGTGACACATGTATGACATAGCTGTGTCTCAGCCACTGGCCAAGTGTGTGCAAAGGCATGTTCGAGATGCACACACATGTGCCAAACTAGAAAGAAGAAAAAATATTTTGTGGGTGTATTAAAATCTTCAGGTATTCTTATAACAGAAGTGATAAAAACAAACAAACAAAACAAAGCAAACCAAACTCCTTTTTAATTACCTTGTATTGAAGTCAACGTTTGGTTGGGTTTTTTTTTGTTTTTGTTTTGGTTTTTTTTTGTTTGTTTGTTTGTTTGTTTTGTTTAGTGTGACCTTCCGTTTGAAGGCATGGATAATGATTTTAGACAAATTATCGAAATGATCAGGTGAGCTTTGGATTTTCCAAGAACGTATGATTAAGAATTCTGAGTCTGGATGGGCTTTGTTTTGCATGTCTGGCTTGAAATAAATAAATTCTATCACAATGAAATGAAGACGATGCATTTAGCTGGGAAATGCCCATCCAGAATTGCTTAAGAACGTACTAATGTAATTCTGTTGACAGACGTGCAACATACACTTTCCTTGGGTAAATATGTTTTGAAAAGGTTATGTATGTTTTACAAGCAATGACAGAAAGAACTAAACAATTGCTTACACGATTCAGTACATCTTTCCGGTCACAACAAATGACTATACTTGTTCAATTCTTCTATGATATTAGACTTACTCAATGTATGAAAGACGCTTCATAGGAGAAATATTTGAACTGACAGAAGGAGACACAAAAAGAGTCGATTAAAAATATAGCAAGGAAAGATAAAGGGGAAATACTAGAGCTCAGTGAAGAAAAGACAAAGGCACAAAATCTCAAGTGGTGGAGGAATCAAAAACGAAAGTTTAAAACTAAGAGAAGAAATGATTTTTTTAGGTAGACTGAGGGTAGCCAAGATAAACCAGAAGGAGCAGACAGAGGGAAGTAAAGGCAAGATTTGGAATACTGTACTGAGTGAGAAAGAAACAAAATGAAAAAGAGTGTAACTAAGGGAAGAAAAGTCAAAAGAAAAAGTAGAACGCAACTTACTTACTTACTTAGCCCCTAGCTCAAAGGTGAGCATAGGCCATCGACAACACTTCACCATCGCACTCGGTTCTGGGCTGCTCGCTGAATGCCTGTCCAGTTGGTCCCCTGCCTCTTTATCTGTGCCTCAGTGTCTCGCCTCCAGCTGCTGCGAGGGTCGGCTTCTCTTCCTTTTTCCCCTGTGGATTCCATGTCAAGGATTGGCATGTGGTGCTGGATGCTGGCTTCCTGAGAGTGTGTCCAATCCAGCCTGACTTCCTCCGCAAAATCTGCTAGGCCATTGGTTCCTGTCCTGCTTGCTTCCATAGACCCTTCATTGTTGATTTTTTTCCAGCCATCTGATTTTGAAGAAGCGCCTCAGTCAGCTGTTGATGAAGGTCTGAATTTGTTACTGTATTGCCTTGGTCATTCTCCAAGTCTCGCAGCCATAGAGCTGAACCGACTTCACGTTTGAATTAAAGATATGTAATTTTGTTGTCCTCTGATCTCTCCTGAGGCCCAGATGTTCTTTAGCATGATGAATGCTGCTCGCACCTTGCCTATCCTGGCCATGATGTCTCGGTCAGTGTCCCAACGCAACTGAGAGAGAAAAAAGACAAGAGGAGAAAGGGTAAAACTAGGGAAAGAAAAGAATAAAGAGGAAGAGAGAAAAATGACGAAAGAAAGAACAAAAAGAAGGAAAGCAAGAACTGCATGAAGAAAGGACAACAAAAAATCTAAAGAAGAAGACTAAAGTAGAAACCTGGAACTGAGGGAAGAAAGAAGGAGAAAAGACAGAACTGAGAGAAGAAAACTTCAAAAAAAGAAAAATATTGGAACAAAGGGAAGGAAAAGACAAAGTAGAAAAGGTCGAAAACCTAGGACGGAAGGAGAGAAACACTACAATTTGTGTGAAATAAAGAGGGGGGGGAAGGAGAAAGAATGGAACTGAGCGACGAAAATTCAAAAGGAGAAAGACCAGGACTGCTAGAAGAAAAGACAAAATGGGAAAGGTAGATTTGAGGCCAGAAAAAAAAAAAACTAAATGAAAAAAAGAAAACAGAACAGAATGAAGAAAAGATAAGAGGTAGAAGAATGTAAATGAGTGATGAAAAGGCAAAAGATCAAAGGGACAGAGGTCAGGAAAGAAAAGACAAAAAACAGAAAAGATAAAATTGAGACAGGAAACGGAGGGAGGAGAAAGACTGGAACTGAGGGCAGATAAAAAAAAAAAAACGGATTTGGGAAGGAAAGGCGAAACAAGAAAGAGTAGAAGCATCAGAAGAGAAAACAAAAGGAGGAAGAGCAGAAAAGAAAGAAAAGCAGAGGAAGAAGAAAAAGAAGAAGCAAAGACTAACAAGGGAAAAGCTGGAAACTGAATTTAGGAAATTCGATGACGAAAGGTTAGAATTGAGGGAAGAAAAAGGAGACAGGCTAGACCTGAGGGAAGAAAAAAGGAGACAGGATAGACTGAGGGAAGAGGACAGGAAACAGGCTAGACCTGAGGGAAAAAAAAAGGAAACAGGCTAGACCTGAGGGAAGAGGAAAGGAGACAGGATAGACCTGAGGGAAAAAAGGAAACAGGCTAGACCTGAGGGAAGAGGAAAGGAGACAGGCTAGACCTGAGGGACGAGGAAAGGAGACAGGCTAGACCTGAGGGAAGGCAAGAAAGGCCTAGACTAGGGAAGTAAGAAGGAGGCAATGCTAGACCTGAGGGACGAGGGAAGATGAAAGGCTAGACTTGAGGGAAGTAAAGGAGAGAGGCTAGAAGAGGGAAGAGGAAAGGAGACAGGCTAGACCTTAGGGAAGAAAAAAGAAGACAGGCTATGCTAGACCTGAGGTGTAAAAGAAACAGGCTATACCTGCAGGGGGGGGAGAACTTGTGGGGGGGTGGGGCTGAGTAGGGTGTGGGAAGGCGGGAGGGTTTTGGGGATTGGGGGGTTTGGTGAGGTTGGGGAAACGAAAAAGAAAAGAGAAGTGTTGAATTACAAGAAAATGAGACAGGCTAGAATTTTTGAGGGGTGGGGGCGGGGTTTTGGTGGGGTTGGAGGGGTGGGGGGTGACGGGTTGGCCTTTAAAATTTTTAGGGAGGAATTTTTTTTTTTGTTGTCAAGAAGGGGGGTTTGCCGTGGGGGGTGGGCTGTTGAGAGGTTAGGTGGTTGGGGGGGGGCAAGGGTGGGTTTTTTGGAAATTTTGGGTCGGGGCGTTGGGTATTGAGGATGGTGGGGGAAAAGGGAGGGTTTTTGGGTTTTTTATTTGGGGTTTTTTTTTTTAATTTGACAGAAAAAGGTGTGTTTTGGGGTTTTTTTTCCCTGGAGGGGGGGTGAGGAGGGAGGTTTTGTGAGGAGGGGTGTTTTGGGGGGGGTTTTTTTTTGCGTTTTTTTTGGTTGTTTTTTTAAACAAGGAGTTTTGTTGGGACCTTTTTTTTTTTTTTTTTTTTTCGGGAATAGAGGGGGGGGGAAAAGGGAAAAAAAACCTGCTAGACCTTAGGGGGTGGGAGGCACACACACAACAGGGTTAAGACCCGTAGGGCATACAAAATTGATATTTAGGATAGGGCTGAAAGGTAAGAGTTAGGGAACTGGAGGGAAGAGGAAAGGAGATACTCTGATAGGGACCACGCAAATCACAGAAATTACTAGAAAACTGGGAGATAAGGAAAGGGAAAAGGAAAGACGAGAACTGAGCAAGATAAAAAAAAGGAGAAAGACAAGAACTGAGGTGTGAAATTAACAGGAAAAAATGCAGACCAAAAAGAAAAAAAAAAAGGGGGGGGGGGGAGGAAGAACTGGGACAGACAAAGGCAAACGATGATGGGTTGAACAGAGGCCAAGAAAGAAGGAGAAAAAGAAAGGATGAACTACATAACAAAGTTCCGCTTTCTCAAAAAATGAAACCCCTTCTAGGATCAATAAGGAATAGTCCCCCCTACGAAAGCCTTCAAAAGCTAGAGGGGAGGGAAAAATGCCGCACAAAAGCTTGGGAAAAAAAAAGGGGGGGGGAAAGCAAGAAAGGAAAGACAGGAGAGGAAAGACGTGTGCGCAGGGAGGTAAAAAGAAAAAAGGAATAAAAGAAAATGGAAAAAAAAAAATTCGGGAAAGCAGGGAAAAAAGGACTCGAGGGGGAATGGGCAGAAGAGGTCGGGGAGGGCCCCCCCCCCTATCCCGAGAAGGGGGAGGGGAGGGGAGAAGTGGCTGGAGGAAAAAAAAAGGCAAAGAAAAAATAAAGGAATCAAAGTTGGTGGAATTAGGAAAAAAAAACAGTTGAAAAAAACAAAAAAAAAAAAAAACGGGGAGAAGATTGCTTGAGGGGGGAACGGGGGTCGGGGGGGGTTCACACACAACAAAAAAAGTAAAGGGTGAAGGGGGGAATGGAAAGGAAGGGGGGGAAAAAGGGGAGGGGGAAAAAAAAAAAAGAAAGGGGGATAAAAAAAAATGATATATATATTCCTAAAAAAAAAAAAGGGGGGGGGGAAAAAAAAAAGAAAATAGGGGGGAAAAAAAAACAAAGGAGAGTTTTCCGTTGTGAAACGTAAGGGTTTCTTTTTCTTTGTGGCAAAAGGGGGAACTTACAAAAAAAAGTGAGGTGAAAGTTATAAAAAAAGCTAAGCATAAAATCTCAGAAAAAGAAAGAGGGTAAACAGGTGGTAAGCCTTCAATAAAAAAAGGTGTTAAAAATGATTTTGCTAAATTTTATTGGTGGGGGGGGGTGGTAGAATAAGAACAGAAACAAGGTATGAAAGCTTCTGCAAAAAAAAAAAAAAAAAAAAAAAAAAAAAAAAAAACAAAATAAAAAAAAAAAAATTAAAAAATAGGAGAAAGGGAAAAAATAGTCGAAATTCAAAACCAAGATTTTAGTGTGTGGGCGCGAACCTGATGAATAAAATCAGTGAAACGAAAACTTAGAACTTGGTAATAACGGTCTCTTTTAAATCTAGTTTTAAGCCCCCAAGATAAAACAAGTTAGAAAGAGGCGCCCTGATCGGTTCAGCCTTCTTTCCCGAGAGAATGTGAAGTTAGAGTTGAAAAGCTAACAAATAAGAGTTTCTAGGAGACTTTGGACCACAAAGAGTTTTTTTGTTTTTACTTTTTTTTTTTTCTTTTTTGAGAAGGTTGTTTAATAAAAACTTACACATTACTATGGGATTGCACACCAACCTTTTTCAAGTAAAAGCTTTAGCCAAACTTGACGGGGGGAAACCGGAAAGGCCGGGAAAAGTCAATAGCAGGAAATACGGAAAAGAGAGCACAAAAGAGAAACGACAGAAGTCACGGACGTAAGAGCTCCTGGAGGGGAAAAAAAGGCAAAGAAAAATAATGGTAGAATCAAACTGACAATTTTTGACAAAATTCACACCTGACTTATAAACAAACATTTTCAAAACGCAGAATAAGATTATGCTTTATAATGTCACACACACGCACACACACACACACACACACCACACACACACACACACACACACACATATATATAATATATATATATATATATATATATATATATACGCAAAACACACACACACACACAATACACACACACACCACACACACACACACACACACACAACACACACACACACCTCTGCTCAAATACAGTCGAAATTAACCAGTAGATTTAGTGTGGGGGCGTCTTTTCTGTTCTCTTTTTTTTCGCATAAAGTTAAATGACACTTTTTGTTCATCATTTTGTTTGTGTGTCACTTTCTTTGTTAGTTGAATCCATATTCTTGTGTCCTACCTTGGCTGCCCGTGACCGCAGTAGTCGTAGTGATTTCTCTTCCATTGCTTGTCGTTGGAACTGGGTTTTAAGAGCCCACATGTAGAGCAGCGGGTCAAGAGCAGAGTTGAGCGGTAACACGAACACAACCATTGTGTTGTGGACATGATCAAATCTGCTATCACCATGCAGCCTCAGCACTGTAACCAGTCCGAATGCAAACCAGCAGGCAGCATCAGTGACGGTCACTTTCCCCATCACGTGCACAGAAGAGTACACTGGTCGCAGTGTGGGACAGAGTGTTATTCTATGTGTTGGTGTTTTTCTGTAGATGACAACTTGAGCAATTACGATCACCACACACAAAGTAAAAATTGATTGCCACAGCAACTATAAACCATGTGAAGTTTTGTTTGTACTGATGGCTGTCAAACAAAGCCAGACGACACAGACCAGACTGACCCTGGAGGCCCCAGTGAGACAGGCCAGGAAGAAAGGGAATTAATGAGAACACGATTCCAGTGATCCACATAAATGCACAGCCAGTAACTGTGAACTGATTGTTTAACGTCCATGAACGGCGAGGAAAACACAGCGCAATAATATGACAGAAAGTGATGAACCACAGGATCAACACTGACACTGCACTGGACAGAAAGGCAAGAAACCCTGCCAGTTTGCATGCTACACTGTGTGTCCACGCTTTTTCATTCTGTAAGTATGTTCCATAAAAACAAATAATGTGCTGCCAGAACAGTGCCCAAATGACCTGCCATACAGGAATTAGCACACTGCAAGTTGACAACAGCACTCGTCATTTGGCTTCCCATCAGTTTTCTGGACTGCAGGAGAAATGACCATGCAAAGCAAATTTCCAACTGAAGCAAAGGTCGCAATGACCCAAAAAGAACACCCTGTACAGATCAGATGGTATCAGCGTTGTACATGAAGGGAGCACAGTGTGAGGTGCGATACAATTTTATTTCACCTGAGGATTTAGGAAGTAAAGCTTTGCAGCAAAATCTATAATTTGTTGAAAATGTGCTTTCTAAATGATTTGACTTTGACAGCATATCAAGAGGAAAGTTGTCTACAGTGTCCCCCGTAAATCCAGCTGTTTGAGTCGTGGCATATTTTTTAAACCTTTCGTCCGATGGCTTCAACAGCAGAGTATGATATGTTTAAGAATACGAGGAGAGGCCAGTATAAAGATATTTCACTGTGAAGAATTCTGAGTTTGTTTCCGATAAGTCAACTCGTTTACATTATAATGGATGGCCCTCTTCACTTCGCTGGTTATTTTGCTGAGAGGATTGTTGCTTACACGTAAACTAGTTAACTGTGCTAGCTCAAAGAAAACATCGAAAACTGAGTGTTTTAAGATGATTATTGGCAAGATCGATATACTTCAAGTTTGGAAGTTTGGTATGTGAAATGTTGTAAATGGAGCAATGGGATAAAACTCAAATGAAACCAGATGGATATTGTCAGTGAAGTCAGCCAGTGACATGTTTGAACTTGGAACGTCCACGTACCTCACCTGAGGAAACGCCTCAGCAGGAAACGGCCTGTTTACATACAAACACCTGACCTTGACACAGACAACCCTGTGGACAGGTGAAGTCACACACCAGTTCATCGTCCCGCTGTGGACACTGTCCCCAGCCATCACACAGATGTTCTCCATGCACACAGACTGTGGAAGTTCGACATTTATAAAACCTTGGACATGTCATAGTTTCACAGTCTTGTTCATCTTCACCATCAACACAGTCAAACCATCCGTTACAGCGAGTGTAGACAGGCAGACAATACAGCCATTCAGTTTGACAACGATAATGGCTGTGAGGACATGGTTCATCAGGTGGCATCACCTGCTGAAGAAAATTACCTGTCCCATCCAGATTCACATGAAAACAACACTTTTACGTTTTCCCCATTTCCCACCCACCTGTTTCAAAGTAGCGTTTGCCAAGACAAGCAGCTTCGTCTGAGTCATCCCCACAGTCTGAGTACTGGTTACAACGCTGACTGAGTAACATACACTGGCCATTAGAGCACAGAAAACCAGGGCACAAAGGATGTTCACAGAACGACTCATCACTTCTGTCTGGACAATCCTCTCTGAAGTCACACACAATGGTGTAATGGACTGCTGTGATGCCATCATCACATGTAAAACATGGCGTAGGTGTACAGGAATCTTCGTCCAAGATGAACCATGTCAGTCTGCTGTGCCTCAGCCACGTGTAAAGCAGCACAGTGGTTTAGATGCGTTGTTCTGTGGCAGTCAGAATCACACGACACAAGAGTTATGTGATCATCCTGGCATAGAAACAAAGACTGACGTGTATACGAGGACGTTGAGTTAGGTGCGTGCATGTGTACGTATTCCGACGAGTTGTGGGAACCAAATGAAGCATTCGATTTTATTTGTAATTCACACAATATAGATGCATTCTTGAAATACATGGACATAGAAACATACACAAATGCAATCTGCATGGATACAACATAAGCCAGTTTGTCTAACGTGGAATGCGAGAACCAATGTGAAAAAGGCAAGTACAAAGTGATTCATGTTGTACATAATTGTATTGTCAGACCATCTACTAAACATTCTATACATAAATGGTTGAGCCCTCCAACCCACCATGTAGCCTATGAACACATGAAAAACGCTGACAATGCCTGAAGAAATGTAGTAAATCTGTCTGCTCTTTTCTCGTTTTGACAGACCCTAGTCTTCCACCAAATTGAAGACACTCATATTCAGAGAAGGCTTCAGCTTCAAGCAGTTTGTAGCACTTGTTTCGTGAAGCAACTAATCCCTGGCACTCAGCATTGCTGAAGGGGCAGTGCTCTGTTTCATCCCGTCCGTCTTCACACTCTACCTTGTGATTACAGTGCAAGTGGTGTTGGAAAGTGGGATAACAATGCACTGAACAGTTGAACAAACCTCTGGGTAGTTTGATGTTTACAGCATTGTTAAACAATGTAGACAGATAGAGTTTAAGACAATAAGCACCTTGATAACTTTTAACACTATAAATTTTAAAGTATGATGCACATATATATCAAAACTGATTTAGAATTCCCAATCAATCACATGTTCAACACTGTGATTGAGTCTGATTTTCTGTATACATATTTGGTCATATGACGCGTTTCACGGATACTGCAAGCTTCTTGTTTGTTGCTGAACACTGATCATGGTGATGTATTCAGCTGGCACACGCCATTCTGTTTTCATAGAATTCACAGTGAATGGAAACACTATATAGCCAGAATGTCTCTGTATACGTTTTAGAGGAGAAGTACATGTGCCTGTCATCAGCGAAACGGTCACGCGAGGTATATTGGAATGCACTATAGATATTCTGTCAGAGACAAATAACGATTCATCCATGCTATTACTATTGCACTCAATAGACGTAACGTAGTATCCATAATAAAATGTAGTTGACCAATTTCTTGAATCACACCAATAGCTGAGCCTGTAGACTCGCACTCGCACAAGACAAAACACAACGCGTTTCGACCTCTTAGGTCTTCTTCAGGTGACACACAGACAAATAAAATAACGAAAATTCACTTAGCTTTGATCGCTTCAGATCGCTTCAGAGTTCAGCGCAAGGAAGAAGGCGTTGAATGAGAACGAGGCTGTTGGAAGGGAAATAATGTGTGAGTCAAATTCGTAATGATGATAATATACTGATAGAATACTAATAATGGTCAAATATTGAAGAAAAAAAATCAAGACAAGATTACTACCAATCTTGGTGTCAGTAAGTATGGGTATGGGAGAAAGGAGACTGGGTTAGAGGATTCTTAAATAGCAGGGTTGCCGTGGCAACGGTCCCAGAGGCGACGGCGATGGTGATGTCAATGCTAGTGGTGGTAGTATCAATACTAGCGATATTATTACTGCATGATACTGCTAACAACGATAGTGAAGGTTATGGTAATAAAAGCATGATACAGAAATATATTTAGAAAATACATTTTCATATTTTTTTTAATAATCAATCAAATAAATAAATGTAAATAAATGAAAATGATAATAAATGCATAAACAAGTAATTAAAAATAATAATGGTAACAGAATAAATAGATGAAAATGATAATAAATAAAAAAATAACGATGATAATAATATTTATGGTATGAAAGGTATTTATTCTGATAGTAAGGAGCAAAACAAACAAACAAAAACAAAAACAACAACAACAAGGAGAGGAGGGAGAGGGGGGAGGACAGGAAGAACAGAAAGGAAACAGAAGATATAAGTTATGTGAAGGATGGAATCCAATAGGTATAGTAATAATTACAGTAATAGTTTTGTTAATAATTGTGATTGTAACTCTACAGTAATGGTAGTGATGCTATAGGAGGCTAGAAAAGTGGTAGGCTGAAATGTTCGAAATGTTGTTAAGAATAATGATTACATTAATGACAGTAGTAAATATAACATTTGTAAAACTAGTAATGAAGTTGTAACAAAAGGTAAACTGATTAGATAAACAAATAAATAAAACAATGTTTGCAAATATATACGTATTCAGCATCACTACCATTACTGTAGAGTTACAATCACAATTATTAACAAAACTATTACTGTAA
>JADBJO010035381.1:20353-32334 GCA_016801955.1 Conus betulinus | reverse complement strand
GCGCGCGCGCGCGCGCGCTATGTGTGTGTGTGTGTGGTTCGGATGTGTGTACCCTGTGTGTAGTGTGTGGTGTGTGTGTGGGCTGTGTGTGTGTGTGTTGTGTGTGTGTGTGTGTGGTGTGTGGTGTGGTGTGAGAGAGAGACGAGGAGAGAGAGAGAGAGTGTGGGTGTGTGGGTGTGGGTGTGTGTGTGTGTGGTAGACAATCATTTTTTCTGTGCCTCTTATTCTAGTTATAACTAAATTACATGCTGAATGGGATGTTTAACGTTCGACCATTCTTAGTAATATCAGCCAGTACTTAAAACATAAGCTTGCAGAGTGCATACATATCAGATATTTGGCTGTCTTATCTCATACAAGATTAGTTTGTGTTTTTGTAATACACCTGTGTAGTTTTCAATACCGTTAAAGAACCTTTCCGTATTGTATGGAACCAGTATCCTGACGTAACGATTCAGCCCCACATCGTGTAATTGGCAGTGCCGAGAGAGAGAGAGAGAGAGAGAGAGAGAGAGAGAGAGAGAGAGAGAGAGAGAGAGAGAGAGAGAGAGAAGACAGAGAGAGAGAGAGTGAGAGAGAGAGCAAGCCTGCATCATCATATTTGTCCAATCTTGAAAGAACTGAATGGCGTCAAGCTTTGAAAACATAACTTCAAAATCTTGCCATCAAATTGTAAATGTGACTGACAATGTTACGATTCAAACTAGTCCATCAAACGGACGCTTTAAACTCTGTGCGAAACTTGTCACTTGGAGATGGTTGTATCCATGTTGACTTCGACGAGCTGGGTTTCTTGCCATGGGACAACCCTGACAACATTGTCAGCACGGACGTGGAAATCATCGTTCGTCGAATCAAAAATAACCTGCTTGTTCTGTTGTTTCTGATAGGGGGACCCGCCAATGTCATCAACATGGCGGTGTTTTTCAAACAGGGTTTGAAAGATCGTGTCCACCTGTGTCTCTTTGCCCTGGCCCTCGCAGATGAGCTGCATTTAAATCGCAGCCATGTTCTACTATGGCGAACAGTTGCACGTGCAGTTCATCACTAAAGAAAGGTTCGGTCCCATCATGACGTATCTAACCAATAAGAATCTGTTGGTGTTTTTCGCCAACACGTACGTTTCGCGTGTGCTGTCTGCAGTTATTGCCACAGAGAGGTGTCTCTGCATCCTCAATCCACTCAAATTTCATCATCTGTTACGCACTAGAACGATGTTGCCATTGTTATCATGGTCAATGTATTAGTGTATGGTATTTTCTTTATTGTAGTCTACCGCTACCGTATCCAGTGCGTCTATGACCCAGTTTCCAAGGCCACTGAAATGACTGTTGTCGATGGAAAGTTCTACAAAGCCCACAAAGTGTTGATTGACCATCTTGACAGTTTTGTGTTTGGGGTTGGACTGCACGGGATCGTCATTATTGTCGTGCTGACTACCACGATAATAACGGGTGTCAAACTGCGTCACGCTGTGACATGGAGGTCCGGAACTTCGTCATCACTGTCACGAAGAGAAATAGCGCTGACTAAGATGCTGGTGGCTAACTCCATTCTCTTCATCGTCTGCGTGACCCCTGAAGCCACTAACCTTTTCAGTTGGCTCTTTTTTCCCGAGGTAAACTCTGGAAGGCGGCATCACAACTTCTACCTCACCGGTCATTGGGTGGTGGAGATATTTCTATATATTAACGCCACATTCAATATCTTTCTATATTACACTATGGGGTCTCGCTACAGAAAGACGTTCTGGTCATTGCTCAGGTCAAAGTCGTGGCAGGGGAAAGGATAAATGAAAAAGCTCCTGCTTTCTGACCGAATTGCAGCGGTTCTACAGAAAGTCCTGTGAAGATCCTATACACTGTCGACTTTAACAGAATTTTCACATAATTTTAAAGAGTTGTGATCCCTTGCAAGTAAGAACAGCCAGTCGATGGCATAACTGTGTAGATTATATTAAGTTTCATTCATCATAAATCCCTGTATTACAAGATAAATCATTATGGCTTATATTTGGACACAAATACAAACAGGTAAGGGCAAACTGGTTGTCCTTGTCAACAGTCTGTTAAAAAATTTTCTTATTTGTGATACAACAACTCTTCATTTATTTCTATTAAAAGATGTTTACAACTTACAAATGAGTTTTTCAGAGCCAAAGCATTCGAATGTGTCGGGTACTATTCCTGGTTGATCGAATCAAAAGCCGTTTAAAATCTATGTTCTGCAACATTACAGGCATTTCTGAATAGGATATGGGGATCCCACAAAGATTGGAGTCTATCTTCGATTTATCTGTTCGAAATAAAAGAGATTTGATCTTCAGGAATGATCTTTAGGCAGTAAATGTCGTATCCTATTTGCTATCCACCAAAAGTATCCATTTTTTAAAATCTATCCAGGGTCATCACTTCTTATAACACAAAGAAAATTTCTCCTCATTCTGTACATAATTGTTTGAAGTCTGTATTTAGCCTTTTGATAACAAACGAAATTTTTAAAAACACAAACTCTGGGTAAAAAAAAAACAAACAAACACTACTTCAATTGACGAATCAGAATTTTAATAATCCTTTCCTTCATTTTAGATCATATGGTGTTTGCTTTAAAGAAATTTTTCACTCTGGTTAAAACAAAGGATAGCTTTACACAGTTCAAAGTGTAGAGATTTGTCTCTTTTTCCCTCTTCCAGGACAAGACTCTTTTCACAGTGAAATGACAACACTTAAGGGCGTGGCGTGGTCCGTTGGGTTAAAAATGCAGCAGGCACTGACCTTCCTGAAACTGAATCCAATTTTGCGTTATGACTGCATGATATGTATTGTATATTGATACCTTGCTCACAACAAGGTCACTGACTGAAACATCTTTTACAAAACAGGTATGATTCGACCTTTCCAGGGGATAAATTGTAGACCTAATCTCACAGCCCCTGGTGAATGTAACTACAAAGCAGCTCCCTATAACAGCTGTAAACTTCATAACAGCAAGACAAAGCGACGGTTGAGGCTCGTGAGAGGGCCTGCAGAAGAAGCAAAGCTGCAAACATGCATTCTCTGCATGGTTTTTTGAATATAGAGTCTGGGGAACATACAGCTGTGGGAACATGGATCTAGGGACATACAGAGCCAGGGGAACGTACAGTTACGAGAACATGTAACCAGAGGGATATAGTGGTGGAGGAACTTAGGCCTGGGAGAACATACAGACAGGGAAACGTACAGTTACGAGAACATGGACGCAGGGGGATGTAGTGGTTGTGGAACTTAGGCCTGGGGAAACACAGAGCCAGGGGAACGTACTGCTACGAGAACATGTATCCAGAGGGATATAGTGGTAGTGAAACTTAGGCCTGGGAGAACATACAGACAGGGGAACGTACAGCTACGAGAACATGGATCCAGGGGGATGTAGTGGGAGTGGAACTTAGGCCTGTGAGAACACAGAGACAGGGGAACACAGGGCTGGGTGAACATAGAACAGGGGCTGGTGGAACACGTAGGTGGGGCAACATAGACCTGGGGGAATATAGAGCTAGGCGAAAAAGACACGGTCCCCGTTGTTTACTACCTCTACCATGTTATGTTTTCAACTGTGTCTGCAGGTTGGTATGAAGACGAAGCCATTACATGCTGGTGCCGATCCGTGAAAACGGATCCGGATCAAATGCTGATTCAACATTTGTTCACATTTACTGACAAGAAGAACAACAAGTTTCCACCGGACATGAAGGCTGTAAAATTGGATGCATGATTCCTTAGCAGCTGGCAGGGGTAGGTGCATGACACAAGTGTCCATCTACCTGTCATCCTCATCATTCATTGTCACCTGCATAGTGTGTGATGTACTAATTCACAACCACTGGCGTTCAACGTCAACTAGATAAAAATGAAAGGAGAGAAGGATATTAACCTACAAAGTTATGCAGATGTATTGTCCAGATTAAAAACGAGCAAAGAAAAACCGGTTTATACCTAATGTGTAATGGATTCAGTTCAGGTCACGTAGTTTGTAGCTCAGCCGACCGCGAAGTTCCATATCAGAGCTGTTTAAATCCTGAAGACAGACGATGGAATTACGCGATTGTGAACAATATATTGAAGGAGATGTGCTGAAAGGAAATTTAATTACAAATGTCAACCGCGTTAATAGCACATTTTTAAGAGAGAGAGAGAGAGAGAGAGAGAGAGAGAGAGAGAGAGAGAGAGAGAGAGAGAGAGTCGTTTGTAGAGTTTTAAAATCGGATTTCTTTTAAAAAAAAATAAAAAGGGGGGGGGGGGGGGGGGGGGGGGGGGGGGGGGTTAAAGTCAGATCCGATCCGGGAACCTTTCATGACAAAAGGAAAAAGAAATTTGAAAATATAAACAGGGTAATTGTTACAGCCTGTCAATTTCAGCATATCGTGACATGTTTCTTACACATTTCTAATACCATTATTCTGTGGCTTTATGGTCACATCCCTGCACATAACACTACTTGATTTCATTCAGGAGATATTCATTTCTACAGTTTGCACCGTTTGGAAATAAACCGATTTTGTACAGTCTGCCCTTAGACACGTTGCGGACGAGTTGATGCAGTGAAACGATCTGAACTTTCTTCAATTTTCTCTCCTCTTGTGACAACCCTGATAGCTTTTCCTGATCTGCAATTTAAAAAAAAATCACAACATTATTGATGTTATGGTGGGGTCACCAATCGTTTTTTTTTTTCTTTGAGTAATTTTTTTGCAAACCGTAGAAATTACCCCCCCCCCCCCCCCCTTTGGAAGAAGAGAAAGGGACATCACCCGCAACTCCCCCAACTAGCAACATATGCCACACAAATCCAAACCCGTGCTTTTCAGTTTTAGCTGCCAGAGTTCTCAGGTGTTGTTTTTCAGGTTCTTACAGGACCCCCACCCCCACCCCCACCCACCGACACCGTCCCGCTACACCCACCTCTGTCACCCCAAACCTCCGAGATCCCAGCCCTCCTTTTTTCTCTCTCCATCTCCCCCATCTCCCCCTTAAGAGAAGATCCTGCGGGGTCGTTGCTGTGGGTCACATGATGTTCGGTGGTCTGTGGAGGGTGTCTGGTCTGATCCTACACATGACGCTGTCATGATGGCGAGAGAGAGAGAGAGAGAGAGAGAGAGAGAGAGAGAGAGGGGGGGGAGAGGGAGAGAGAGGGTCAGTACTTTGTGCTCTCTCTCTCTCTCTCTCTCTCTCTCTCGACACACACACACACACACACATACATACATGCATACATACGTACATACATATATACATACATGCATCCATATATATATGGTGATATATATATATATATATATATATATATATATATATATATATATATATATATATGGGCCAGCTTGAGTGAGTGTGTGTGTGTGTGTGTGTGTGTGTGTGTGTGTGTGTGTGTGTGTGTGTGTGTGTGTGTGTGTGTGTGTGTGTGTGTGTGTGTGTTGTGTGTGCGTGCGTGCGTGCGTCGTGCGTGTGTGTGTGTGTGTGTGTGTGTGTGTGTGTGTGTGTGTGTGTGTGTGTGTGTGTGTGTGAACGTACCAGCGTCCTAGGCCTTAGGCGATCACAGAACCTGGAATAGAGAGGAGTGGCTAGGAGTCCAGCTTAAGAAGTCCTCACACTTGCCTTCTGACCTTCAGGAAATGAGTGAGGTTTCAGCCAGCGAAGGTAAGACTAAACTAAATGTGCCCACCTTAATTTTTAGTCACCGTTTTAGTTCTTCATTCAGATTGTGAGCAGATTTTTTTTTAAAGAGTGGTATTGGACAGTATGAAACCATTAAATATTGAAGAGAGATAACTGTTCAGGGTAGTCAAATACCCAGATGATGTAATTAGGTACTGAAATACACTTAGTTCAAGGACATAGGCTAATCAGAGTCACCTTCTACAATGCAGTAAGACAACCAACTGTATTCATGCATTATCCTAACTGAATTTATATACTACTGGCAAAAAGTTATACTGTCAAAACACAATATTCATTGGTCATTTTAACAAACGTTACCAAGTACTGGAATATAGTTATACTGTTGAGATATAAGGCATAAATACAACCCAAGCATGATCTTACGACTTAGAAACTAGGCTTCAACTTACACTTCTTCTAGGACAATCTGTGGAACTTGGAGGACCTCAGAGTAGGAGAGATGAACTATTCCATCTCTGGCATACATCAGGGTTGAGTTATACACACTGGAGTTCAACCATGATCAGACTTGCAGCCTATGATGGATCGGTGAAGTGGGGAGGCTTGATCACCCCCCTCCCTTTTTGAGTGCTCAGCTAACCATCCTGTCTCTGATGCCTGTCTGATTGACAAGCTGTCACAGGAACAGGACAGCCAGTAACATCAGTCTGAGAAAATCGAGCATGGGGGAGGGTGGGAAGGGGTTAATCATCTGAAAAAAAGGAGAGTAGGTAGGTAGGGTTAGTAACCGGAAAAGAGTCAACTGCTTCCCAAATACGTGTGGTGTGACATAATACAGTGGGAATCAAAGATGACAGTCTGTAAGATCCTGATGGTCTCTTCCGCCTGTATGCTATTGAACAAAATTATAGTGTACCATGCTTGTAAGACACGTGCAGACCCTCACAGCCAACAAAACATCTGGTCAGTTCATGGGATTCACGTAACACGCCGATAGGACAGGGGGGACAGCGTCGAAGCAATTGCACCTGTGAAGTAGGACTGAGAAGGGAAGGGAGTTGGGGGTAGTGGTGGCTTCTTTCGCAGTGGTGTGGGTGGCCAGGATGAACTCAGATGGTTTTGACCAAAAAAAAAAAAAAAAAAAAAAAAAAAAAAAACCACTGCCAAATAAGGAGGGGAAGGAAAGGAGTGGCGGCGATCATACACGGTAGGTTTACGTTACAATTCACTGCCAGGTCGTCGTCAGCGTTGCGTGTCTTATCATACAGTCAGCTTGGAAGAAAGTAAGCCAGACATGCAGATGGAGGGAAGGGAGTGAGAGGAGAAAGGGGCTGAGGACATGAAGATGAGTGCCTAGAAAGACAAAAACTGATAACTCTATCTGCTGTTTGTGAGCTAGAGGGGGGGAGAGAGAGAGAGAGAGAGAGAGAGAGAGAGAGAGAGAGAGAGAGAGAGAGAGAGAGAGAGAGAGAGAGAGAGAGAGAGAGAGAGAGAGAGAGGAGAGAGAACAGAGTCGATGGTGATAATTGTCAATGGTTACATCCCAGAGACAGACACCAAATACAGACAAACACGATAATGATGAGCAGACAGAAAAGAAAATGTGAATGTGGATTGTATGTGGTATGTGTGTGTGTGTGTGTGTGTGTGTGTGTGTGTGTGTGTGTGTGTATGTGTGTGTTTGTGTATGTGTGTGTGTGTGTGTGTGTGTGTGTGTTTGTGTGTGCGCATGCATGAGAGAGAGAGAGAGTGTGTGTGTGTGTGTGTGCGTGCGTGTGTGTGTGCATGTGTGTGAGTGCGTGTATGTGTGATACTATGTTTATGAGAGAGAGAGAGAGAGAGAGAGAGAGAGAGAGAGAGAGAGAGAGAGAGAGAGAGATTATGAAGCGTACTGTTACTATATTTGCACACACTGGAGTGAACGAGTTTGTTAATATGAAACCCATTTTACTTGTATGATTTCCAGGAAAAGAAACATAGTTTACAGCAAATGGTCCATTATACACGGTGTTCGGCTTTGTTTGCCCCCCCCCCCCCCCCCCCCCCCCCCTTTTTTTTTTTTATTTCGTCCGAAACTGACCATGCATTACCAGGATATCAACTGTAAACAATTTGATATCAGAATGAACTTTTCTTCCATGAATGTGGTGATCAACATATTATTTGTCTGCTGACTGACTGACCAGTCGATTAGTTGATTGATTGATTGATTGATCCGCATCCCATGGTTCATTGATCGATTTACTGATCAGCAACCCACTCCCTTTGCCTATCAGTCAGTTTGGAAAGCCATTCCAACTGATGATTAGTTGTTAATAACACTAAGCATTCTTTCAGTCAATCTTCAGCCATATCACCACACTGATTATTCTGGCTGTCCCTGCACAGCCACATTCAGGACTGTCCAACCACAGCGCCAGAATCAGCGTCGACCAGAGAGCAATCAAAATCAAGACATCATAAGGCAACCCACCAGAGGAGACACTGCGCTGCTGCTGAGTCACTTTTACGGCGTTCAGTGATGCCTGATCAGATCCAACTTATACACGACACCACCAAAACAATGCCCCCCCCCTACCCGCGCCCACCCGAGACCCCCCTCCCCCTCCCCCATCTTTCTCTATCCTCTATTCTGTCATTTCTGATGTCAGTAACGATTGCTCGGTCTCTGATTCGTTTGTGAAATACGCTAGTGGCTCTTTCAGTACAAATATCTCCACCATCTAACAGGAGTTTTCTCGTTTCTATCACTCTCTCTTTCACCCTACAAACAACAACAACAACATCATCAACAACAGCAACAACAACAACAACAACAGCAACAAGAAGAAGAAGAACAACAACAACAACAACAACAAGTTCGTCTTTCTTTGTTGTCGTTTACTGCTCACTGTCTCTATGATCAGTCTTTGTTCTGGAAACTCTTTGAACAACTTTATTCTGATAACTATTTATGACACAGCACCTTTCTTTGTGTGTTGTTTTGTTTGTTTTGATCTGGCGACAAAGTGGTTGAAAACTATGTGCACTGCCCAGGGTGGACACCAGCTATCTATTTAGCAGTGTCTAAATGTCCATATGGCTTTTTGATGCATTTCTGTTGCATTTAGATGTTTTCCACTGTTTTTACCTTTTTTTTTTAAACCTTAGAGTGAAAACTCAAGGGAAAGCCTGGTACTCCCAGCACTCCTGTATTTACACGCCAAAAGAAGTCAACAGTTTAAAACGAACGTGCCATTCATTGCTCTGGTTTCTTTTTCCTAAGAATAAAGTTTTCTTTGAATGTTCTGACCTGATCAAGATGTGCAGATTTGTGTTATTGTATGACGTAAACAACCCTGAAAAAATGTTTGTGTGGTCAATTGGGTTATAATTAAAAGCAACTGTGCACAATCACTGTGCCGAAGTGAGTGAGTACCCCTTCCCCTCCCCCCTCCCCCCCCCTTCCCCCTCCCGCCTCTGAAAGGCTTCACCTCGTCCAACCAGTGAGCTTCCATATGAACTTGCCAGTAGACAGTGCTTGGGAAATGTGCAAAGGAAGTAAGCTGTATGAATGCACGCGTTCAGCGAGAGTGACCTCGCTGTTTTTATGGGGGACAGATACCACTGGCGGGCTCATACATGGCAGTCCCTTCAGCCAGCACAACAGTTCTGTCAGGAAGGAAATGCCAAAACATGGCCATGCAATGATGCGCCTGCTATGGAGGCAGCCCATATCCTGATCGTTATCCTGGGAGCACTTCAAATCAGATTTTTGACTCTCCAGATCTGTTTGCTTGACCCATAAACTGAGAAAAAAGTAACTCTGTGCAATAGAAAGAATAGGGTTATCTTGCCCTGGATTTTCTTCTTTCTGGAACGAACTCACCACGGGTATGATGTGAAGACATTAAAGGGGAGATCACCACGAAAGCAGGGCATGAGGGACTGCAAAATGTGTGTGTGTGTGTGTGTGTGTGTGTGTGTGTGTGTGTGTGTGTGTGTGTGTGTGTGACCAGAATAAAGCAATCGAATTCAAAAGTAAATCTAGACACCAGTTGATTGCCTGGTCGAATACCAAAGAAGGGTCATGTCACCAAGACACGGATCAAGAGTGGTCACAACCTGCAACAAAAAGCGGGAGCACCTAGCGTGGGTGGTGTCATCCACATTTTGTCACAACTGCCACATACAATGGCGGTCAACCGTCCACAGACATCATTGCAGACAACTGTTTCGCTTAATACAGAGCTCACGAGACTTGCTGTTGGTACTTGATTACTCACTGTGCACAGCGAATCACTTTGAAATAATCGAAACAGACACCCACAGAAATCAATTACAACGTCATGCATTTGAGAAAGGTATCAAAAACACAGACATGAATACCACATCAAGATGAAAAAAAAGAGGAATTTTGAAGACAACACTATATCAAAATACTCTTAAAATTGAAAGAAAGCAATATCAAAGACACAGCTTATGCTGGCTAATTGTAACCAAGGCTTACAGTCTATAAGAAATACAAAACGATCGAGTCTTCTGTCCATGGGAAAAAAATGCCTCAAAAAGAAAGACATAAAACATTCAGAGAAGAGGAAGGCGAAGATATCACATACAGATTAAACTAGTCTTTAAATTATAAAGCGGGAATATAAAACACAGCCTATACTGTCCAGTGATGAGAGATACAGGTCCATATGGATGGCTTAAAAAGAAATATTCCTGTGCTTAATTCACTGGACACCATTGCACCAGCCAGAAGGGGTCGCTAGATGATTGCAGAACATACAAAACGAAAATGATACTGAATCCAGCCCCGGCTGCCTTCAATTTCCGTGTGGATAACGGAGAAAAAGATGTTTAAAAATCTGTTTAGCCCTAGAATCTCCAGCGCTGTCCAATGCATAAGATGGTCATCATTCTCCGTCCAGACTGGTCAGTGGTCAGTATGCTGACATCACTCCAGCTTCTGTGCATGACGTGGAGGTCATTCTGGTCTGCCAGTGGCCAATACCTTTACCTTATTCCCGAAGGTACTTGGTGTGCCAGACTTGAGACTGGAAAACCAGCTACACAGTCCGGCCAATTCAGACGCCTTTTGGAAGGGAAAAAAAAGCATGCACCCCAAGGTGCCAGATGAACCAGTGAAGTAATGTCTTCAGTTGGCGAACCAACAAGCTGGGAGCAGTTCTGCACCATCTTTGGAAGGCTGCGCTGTGTTCACATACGACGCAGGCCATAGCTGCTCCCTGGCAGATGCCATCGTGTCACTACCAGATTCGACACAATAGGATCTCCATCGAAACGCCCCCATAGGTGTACCAGCTTGTACGAATGCAGAGCCCACTGTCAAAAGGAGCCAGCACCAGTCGAACTGCTGCACACATTCTTCAGCCACACTCGTTGCCGTTTTGCTGACAGGTGGAGACAGTACAACAGACACATGCATGCTTTCGCAATAACGCCTTACGTGCCCTCTAAACACGATTCTGAGCCGCAGTCTATTCAGTTGTCGACAGGACTTTCCATGTGGTCGGTAGATCTTTCCCTTCCATCACTGGACGTTTCCCAGAGTCAGCGATAAGCCCGAAGAAAAAAAAAAAAACATACACATGAAAGTGCCAGTGGGACGCACAGAAATACTGTTTTCAGCTGCCAAACCAATCAGCCAGGCGGTTGGCGAAGTTTGAGTGCTCATTGTCTTCCTCGTTGGTGTCGCGCCGTTTAATATCCGTTCTAATAATTATACATACATTACATCAAAACGAAAGCTTCGTCATGAATGGAAGCAGATAACAAAAAAGATCCCATATCTACAGGCGCTCTCCAAGTCTTCAGAAGTGTAGGTGTATGGATAGCCATGCAATAGCTGTTTCGATCAGTTCTGAACTCATCAGGCCAGCTACTTGCTTCTTCTTGTTTGTCTCCTCGCAAAAAAAAAAAAAAAAAAAAAAAAAAAAAGCCTGGGCAAAGAAATGTTGAACCGATTTCCACAGAACTTGGTCAGAAAATGGATTGGCCCATGGATAAACCCTGGACAGAGTCGCCTTCCTTGTCACCCCATATTTCCCCTGTGACCCCAACATTGATCTCATTGATCTCTGTGGGTGCTGCTGTTGAAAAGGATTGTAGTATTGTGGGGGGCTTGGTCAGTAATGACAACAACGGTTATCTCCCGTTCTAGAGACAGATGGCTCTCTCTCTCTCTCTCTCTCTCTCTCTCTCTCTCTCTCTCTGTGTTTTCATTTGTGTCTGTCACTCTGTCTGCCCGTCTGCTTGTCGATATGTCAGTCTGTCTGCCTGTCTGTCTATTTTGTCTGTCCGTCTGTCTCAAAATATCTT
>JADBJO010035381.1:0-10000 GCA_016801955.1 Conus betulinus | reverse complement strand
TAGATTATATTAAGTTTCATTCATCATAAATCCCTGTATTACAAGATAAATCATTATGGCTTATATTTGGACACAAATACAAACAGGTAAGGGCAAACTGGTTGTCCTTGTCAACAGTCTGTTAAAAATTTTCTTATTTGTGATACAACAACTCTTCATTTATTTCTATTAAAAGATGTTTACAACTTACAAATGAGTTTTTCAGAGCCAAAGCATTCGAATGTGTCGGGTACTATTCCTGGTTGATCGAATCAAAAGCCGTTTAAAATCTATGTTCTGCAACATTACAGGCATTTCTGAATAGGATATGGGATCCCACAAAGATTGGAGTCTATCTTCGATTTATCTGTTCGAAATAAAAGAGATTTGATCTTCAGGAATGATCTTAGGCAGTAAATGTCGTATCCTATTTGCTATCCACCAAAAGTATCCATTTTTAAAAAATCTATCCAGGGTCATCACTTCTTATAACACAAGAAAATTTTCTCCTCATTCTGTACATAATTGTTTGAAGTCTGTATTTAGCCTTTTGATAACAAACGAAATTTTTAAAAACACAAACTCTGGGTAAAAAAAACAAACAAACAAAACACTACTTCAATTGACGAATCAGAATTTTAATAATCCTTTCCTTCATTTTAGATCATATGGTGTTTTGCTTTAAAGAAATTTTTCACTCTGGTTAAAACAAAGGATAGCTTTACACAGTTCAAAGTGTAGAGATTTGTCTTTTTCCCTCTTCCAGGACAAGACTCTTTTCACAGTGAAATGACAACACTTAAGGGCGTGGCGTGGTCCGTTGGGTAAAATGCAGCAGGCACTGACCTTCCTGAAACTGAATCCAATTTGCGTTATGACTGCATGATATGTATTGTATATTGATACCTTGCTCACAACAAGGTCACTGACTGAAACATCTTTTACACAACACAGGTATGATTCGACCTTTCCAGGGGATAAATTGTAGACCTAATCTCACAGCCCTGGTGAATGTAACTACAAAGCAGCTCCCTATAACAGCTGCGTAACTTCATAACAGCAAGACAAAGCGACGGTTGAGGCTCGTGGAGAGGCCTGCAGAAGAAGCAAAGCTGCAAACATGCATTCTCTGCATGGTTTTTTGAATATAGAGTCTGGGGAACATACAGCTGTGGAACATGGATCTAGGGACATACAGAGCCAGGGGAACGTACAGTTACGAGAACATGTAACCAGAGGGATATAGTGGTGGAGGAACTTAGGCCTGGGAGAACATACAGACAGGGAAACGTACAGTTACGAGAACATGGACGCAGGGGGATGTAGTGGTTGTGGAACTTAGGCCTGGGGAACACAGAGCCAGGGAACGTACTGCTACGAGAACATGGTATCCAGAGGGATATAGTGGTAGTGAAACTTAGGCCTGGGAGAACATACAGACAGGGGAACGTACAGCTACGAGAACATGGATCCAGGGGGATGTAGTGGGAGTGGAACTTAGGCCTGTGAGAACACAGAGACAGGGGAACACAGGGCTGGGTGAACATAGAACAGGGGGCTGGTGGAACACGTAGGTGGGGCAACATAGACCTGGGGGAATATAGAGCTAGGCGAAAAAGACACGGTCCCCGTTGTTTACTACCTCTACCATGTTATGTTTTCAACTGTGTCTGCAGGTTGGTATGAAGACGAAGCCATTACATGCTGGTGCCGATCCGTGAAAACGGATCCGGATCAAATGCTGATTCAACATTTGTTCACATTTACTGACAAGAAGAACAACAAGTTTCCACCGGACATGAAGGCTGTAAAATTGGATGCATGATTCCTTAGCAGCTGGCAGGGGTAGGTGCATGACACAAGTGTCCATCTACCTGTCATCCTCATCATTCATTGTCACCTGCATAGTGTGATGTACTAATTCACAACCCTGGCGTTCAACGTCAACTAGATAAAAATGAAAGGAGAGAAGGATATTAACCTACAAAGTTATGCAGATGTATTGTCCAGATTAAAAACGAGCAAAGAAACCGTTTATACCTAATGTGTAATGGATTCAGTTCAGGTCACGTAGTTTGTAGCTCAGCCGACCGCGAAGTTCCATATCAGAGCTGTGTTTAAATCCTGAAGACAGACGATGGAATTACGCGATTGTGAACAATATTTGAAGGAGATGTGCTGAAAGGAAATTTAATTTACAAATGTCAACCGCGTTAATAGCACATTTTTAAGAGAGAGAGAGAGAGAGAGAGAGAGAGAGAGAGAGAGAGAGAGAGAGAGAGAGAGTCGGTTTGTAGAGTTTTAAATCGGATTTCTTTTAAAAAAAAATAAAAAGGGGGGGGTACAGCCTGTCAATTTCAGCATATCGTGACATGTTTTCTTACACTTTCTAATACCATTATTCTGTGGGCTTTATGGTCACATCCCTGCACATAACACTACTTGATTTCATTCAGGAAATATTCATTTCTACAGTTTGCACCGTTTGGAAATAAACCGATTTTGTACAGTCTGCCCTTAAGACACGTTGCGGACGAGTTTGATGCAGTGAAACGATCTGAACTTTCTTCAATTTTCCCTCCTCTTGTGACAACCCTGATAGCTTTTCCTGATCTGTAATTTAAAAAAAATCACAACATTATTGATGTTATGTGGGGTCACCAATCGTTTTTATTTCTTTTGATAATTTTTTTTGCAAACCATAGAAATTACCACCCCCCCCCCCCCCCCCCCCCCACAAAAAAAAAAAAAAATGAAGAAGAGAAAAGGGACATCACCCGCAACTCCCCCAACTAGCAACATATGGCCACACAAATCCAACCCGTGCTTTTCAGTTTTAGCTGCCAGAGTTCTCAGGTATTGTTTTTCAGGTTCTTACAGGACCCCCACCCCCACCCCCACCCACCGACACCCCCACACCATCCCGCTACACCCCACCTCTGTCACCACCAACCCTCCGAGATCCCAGCCCCTCCTTTTTCTCTTCTCTCCATCTCCCCCCTCTCCCCCTTAAGAGAAGATCCTGCGGGGGTCGTTGCTGTTTGGGTCCCATGATGTTCGGTTGTCTGTTGGAGGGTCTCTGGTCTGATCCTACACATGACGCTGTCCATGATGGAGAAATCGAGAGAGCGAGAAGAGAGTCAGTACTTTTGTGCTCTCTCATCTCCTCTTCTCTCGCTCTCTCTCTCTCCATACAACATACATACATACAGGGTATCTCCCATCTCCCCCATCTCCCCCATCTCCCCCTTAGGAGAAGAATCCTGCCTGCGGTTTCGTTGCTTTGGGTCACATGATGTTCGGAGATGGTACTTGGAGGTGACTTTCTTAGCTATCCTGCACATGACGGCTGTCAAGAGTGGGAGAGAGATAGAGAGAGAGAGAGAGAGATAGGGGGGGGAGAGGGTACAGTACTTTGTGCTCTCTCTCTCTCTCTCCTCTCTCCTCTCTCTCGTCTCTCTGCGACACACACACACACACACACACACACACACACACACGAACACACACGACACACACATGCTATTCAATTATGAATTTCTGGCTATTTTTTTAATATAAAGTGCTCAACCAATTCGGGAGCAATCCTAAAAATGACATGATAAAAGTAAAACTTAAAACCCTGGATTACAAGTTGTTTCGAGTATTCTCTTCTCAGAACACTTGTAATCCCGGGTTTTTGAAGTTTTTACTTTTATCATCATTTATATATATATATATATATATATATATATATGGGCCAGCTTGTGTGTGTGTGTGTGTGTGTGTGTGTGTGTGTGTTTGTGGTGTGTGTGTGTGTGTGTGTGTGAACGTACCACGCGTCCTAGGGCCTGAGGGCGATCACAGAACCTGGAATGGGAGGAGTGGCTAGGAGTCCAGCTTAAGAAGTCCTCACACTTGCCCTCTGACCTTTAGGAAATGAGTGAGGTCTCAGCCCAGCGAAGGTAAGACAAACTAAACGTCCCCCGCCTTAATTTTTAGTCACCGTTTTAGTTCTTCATTCAGGTTGTGAGCAGATTTTTTTCTAAAGTGGTATTGGACAGTATGAAACCATTAGATGTTGAAGAGAGATAACTGTTCAGGTAGTCAAATACCCAGATGATGTAATTAGTACTGATTACACTTAGTTCAAGGACATAAGCTAATCAGAGTCACCTTCTACAAAGCCAGTACGACAACCAACTGTATTCATGCATTATCTTTAACGGAATTTATCTATACTACTGGCAAAACAGTTATACTGTCCAAAACACAATATTCATTGGTCATTTTAACAGACATTACCAAGTACTGGAATATAGTTAGTACTGTTGAGATATAAGCATAAATACAAGCTGAGCATGATCTTACTGACTAGAAACTAGGCTTCAACTTACACTTCTTCTAGGACATCTGTGGGACTTGGATGGACCTCAGAGTAGGAGAGATGAACTATTTCCATCTCTGGCATACATCAGGTTTGGAGTTATTTGACACACTGGAATGTCAACCATGATTCAGACTTGCAGCCTATGATGGATCGGGTGAAGTGGGGAGGCTTGATCACCCCCCCCCCTCCCTTTTTGAGTGCTCACGCTACCCATCCTGTTCTCTGATGCCTGTCTGATTGACAAGCTGTCACAGGAACAGGACATCCATAACATCAGTCTGAGAAAATGAGCATGGGGAGGGGTGGGAAGGGGTTAATCATCTGGTAAAAAGGAGAGTAGTGTGGTTAGTAATGGGAAAAGAGTCAACTGCTTCCCAACACGTGTGGTGTGACATAATACAGTGGAATCAAAGATGACAGTCTGTAAATCCTGATGGTCTTCAGCCTTAATGCTATTAAACAAAATTAAAATTATAGTGTACCATGCTTGTAAGACACGTGCAGACCCTCACGCCAACAAACATCGGTCAGTTCATGGGATTCACGTAACGCGCCGATAGGACAGGGTTGACAGCGTCGAAGCACTTGTACCTGTGAAGTAGGACTGAGTAGGAAGGAGTTGGGGGTAGTGGTGGCTTCTTCGTATTGGTGTGGGGCGGCCAGGATGAACTCCCTTTCAGATGGTTTTTTACAAAAAAAAAAAAAAAAAAAAAACACTGCCAATAAGGAGGGGAAGGAAGGAGTGTGGTGGCGATCATGCACGTAGTATACGTTACAGTTCACTGCCAGGTCGTCGTCAGCGTTGCGTGTCTTATCATACAGTCCCCCCCCCCGCTTGGAAGAAAGTAAGCCAGACATGCAGATGGAAGGGAAGGGAGTGAGAGGAGAAAGGGGCTGAGAGATGAAGATGGGTGCCTAGAAAGACAAAAACTGATAACTCTATGTGCTGTTTGTGAGCTAGAGGAGGCGGGGGGGGGGGGGGGGGGTAAGAGAGACAGAGGAGAGAGAGAGAGAGAGATAGAGAGAGAGAGAGAGAGAGAACAGAGTCGATGTGATATATTGTCAATGGTTACATCCCAGAGACAGACAACCAAATGCAGACAAACACGATAATATGATGATCAGACAGAAAGAAATGTGAATGTGGATTGTATGTGGTGTTGTGTGTGTGGTGTGTGTGTGTGTGTGTGTGTGTGTGTGCCGCGCGCGCGCATGCATGAAGAGAGAGAGAGAGAGAGAGAGTGTGTGTGTGTGTGTGTGTGGTGTGTGTGTGTGTGTGTGCATGTGTGTGTGCATGTGTGTGAGTGCGTGTATGTTGTGATACTATGTTTATGAGAGAGAGAGAGAGAGAGAGAGAGAGAGGAGAGAGAGATTTATGAAGCGTACTGTTTACTATATTTGTACACACTGGAGTGAACGAGTTTGTTAATATGAACCCATTTTACTTGTATAATTTCCAGAAAAAAAAAAGACATAGTTTACAGCAAATGTCCATTATACCCCCCCCACGGTGTTCGGCTTTGTTTTGCCCCCCCCCCCCCCCCCCCCCCCTTTTTTTTTTAAATTTCCGTCCGAAACTGACTATGCATTACCAGATATCAACAGTAAACAATTTGATATCAAAATGAACTTTTTCTTTCCATGAATGTGGTGATCAACATATTATTTGTGTGTTGACTGACTGACCAGTCGATTAGTTGATTGATTGATTGATTGATCCGCAGCCCATGGTTCATTGATGGATTTACTGATCAGCAAACCCACTCCTTTGCCTATCAGTCAGTTTGGAAAGCCATTCCAACTGTTGATTAGTTGTTAGTAACACTATGCCATTCTTTCAGTCAATCTTCAGCCATATCACCACACTGATTATTCTGGCTGTCCCTGCACAGCCACATCCAGGCCTGTCCAACCACAGCGCCAGAATCAGCGTCGACAGAGAGCAAATCAATATCAAGACATCTTAAGGCAACCCACCAGAGGAGATACTGCGCTGCTGCTGAGTCACTTTTACGGCGTTCAGTGATGCCTGATCAGATCCAACTTATACACAACACCACCCAAACAATGCCCCCCCCCCCCCCCCCACCCAAGACCGCCCCCTCCCCCCTCCCCCATCTTTCTCTATCCCCCTATTCTGTCATTCCTGATGTCAGTAACGATTGCTCGGTCTCTGATTCGTTCTTGAAATCCGCTGGTGGCTCTTTCAGTACAAATATCTCCACCATCTAACAGCTAGGAGTTTCCTCGTTTCTATCACTCTCTCTTTCACCCCTACCGAACAACAACAACATCATCAAGAACAGCAGCATCAGCAGCAGCAACAACAACAACAACAACAACACAACAACAACAACACACAAGTTCGTCTTTCTTTGTTGTCGTTTACTGCTCCCTGTCTCTATGATCACTGTCTTTGTTCTGGAAACTCTTTTAACACCACCTTTATTCTGTTAACTATTTATGACACAGCACCATCTTTGTGTGTTCTTGTGTTGTTTTGATCTGGCGATAAAGTGGTAAAAGCTATGTGCACTGCCCAGGGTGGACGCCAGATATCTATTTTAGCAGTGTCTAAATGTCCATATGGCTTTTTGATGATATTTTTGTGGCCATTTAGATGTTTTCCACTGTTAAGGACCTTTTTTTTAAAACCGTAGAGTGAAAACTCAAGGGAAAGCCTGGTACTCCCAGCACTCCTGTATTTACCACGCCAAAAGAAAGCTTTTAGTCAACAGCTTAAAACAATCGTGCCATTCATTGCTCTGGTTTCTTTTCCCTAAGAATACGTTTTCTTTTAATGTTCTGACCTGATCAAGATGTGCAGATTTGGTGTTATTGTATGACGTAACAACCCCTGAAAAAAAAAGTCTGTGTGGTCAACTGGGGTATACTAGAAAGCAACTTTGCACAGTCACTGTGCCGAAGTGAGTAAGTACCCCTCCCCCTCCCCCCCCCCCCCCCCCCCCCCCCCCCCGCCTCCGAAAGGCTTCACCTCGCCCACCCAGTGAGAGTCCCTATGAACTTGCCAGTATAGACAGTGCTTGGGAAATGTGCAAAGGAAGTCAGCTGTATGAATGCACGCGTTCAGCGAGAGTGACCTCGCTGTTTTCATGGACACAGATATCACTGGTGGGCTCGTACATGGCAGTCCCTTCAGCCAGCACAACAGTTCTGTCAGGAAGGAAAATGCCAAAACTTGGCTATGCAATGATGCGCCTGCTATGGAGGCAGCCCATATCCTGATCGTTATCCTGGGAGCACTTCAAATCAGATTTTTGACTCTCCAGATCTGTTTGTTTGACCCATAAGCTGAGAAAAAGGCAACTCTTTGCAATAGAAAGAATAGGGTTATCTTGCCCTGATTTTTCTTCTTTCTGGAACGAAACTCACCACGGGTATGATGTGAAGAAACTAAAGGGGAGATCACCACGGAAGCAACGCAGGAGGGCTGCAAAATGTGTGTGTGTGTGTGTGTGTGTGTGTGTGTGTGTGTGTGTGGTGTGTGTGTGTGTGTACCAAAATAAAGCAATCGAATTCAAAAGTAAATCTAGACACCCGTTGATTGCCTGGCCGAATACCAAAGAAGGGTCATGTCACCAAGACACGGATCAAGAGTGGTCACAACCTGCAACAAAAAGTGGGAGCACCTTGCGTGGGTGGTGTCATCCCACATTTTGTCACAACTGCCACATACAATGGCGGACAACCATCCACAGACATCATTGTAGACAACTGTTTCGCTTATTACAGAGCTCATGAGACTTGGTATTGGTACTTGATTACTCACTGTGCACAGTGAATCACTTTGAAATATCATCACAACAGACCCCTGAAGAAATCAATTACAACGTCATACATTTGAGAAAGGTATCAAAAACACAGACATGAACACCACATCAGGATGAAAAATAGAGGAATTTTGAAGACAACACTATATCAAAATACTCTCAAAATTGAAAGAAAGCAATATCAAAGACACAGCTTATGCTGGCTAATTGTAACAAAGGCTTACAGTCTATAAGAAATTCAAAACGATTCGACACAATAGGATCTCCATCGAGACGCCCCCAAGGTGTACCAGCACGTACGAATGCAGAACCCACTATCAAAAGGAGCCACCACCAGTCGAATTGCTGCACACATTCTTCAGCCACACTCGTTGCCGTTTTGCTGACAGGTGGAAACAGTACAACTCCAGACACATGCATGCTTTCGCAATAAGCCTTACGTGCCCTCTAAACAAGATTCTGAGCCGCAGTCTATTCAGTTGTCGACAGGACTTTCCATGTGGTCGGTGGATCTTTCCCTTCCATCACTGGACGTTTCCCCAGAGTCCGCGATAAGCCCGAAGGAAAAAAAACATACACATGAAAGTGCCAGTGGGACCCACAGAAATACTGTCTTCAGCTGCCAAACCAATCAGCCAGGCGGTTGGCGAAGTTTGAGTGCTCATTGTCTTCCTCGTTGGTGTCGCTCCGTTTAATATCCGTTCTAATGTTTTATACATACATTACATCAAAACGAAAGCTTCGTCATGAATGGAAGCAAATAAGAAAAAAGATCCCATATCTACAGGCGCTCTCCAAGTCTTCAGAAGTGTAGGTGTATGGATATCCATGCAATAGCTGTTTCGATCAGTTCTGAACTCATCAGGCCAGTTACTTGCTTCTTCTTGTTTGTCTCCTGGCAAAAAAAAAGCCTGGGCAAAGAAATGTTGAACCGATTTCCACAGAACTTGGTCAGAAAATGGATTGGCCCATGGATAAACCCTGGATAGAGTCGCCTTCCTTGTCACCCCATATTTCCCCCTGTGACCCCAACATTGATCTCATTGATCTCTGTGGATGCTGCTGTCGAAAAGGATTGTAGTATTGTGGGGGCTTGGTCAGTAATGACAAAAAACGTTATCTCCCGTTCTAGAGACAGATGGCTCTCTCTCTCTCTCTCTCTCTCTCTCTCTCTCTCTCTCTCTCTCTCTCTCTCTCTCTCTCTCTCTCTCTCTGCTTGTCTGTGTTTTCATTTGTGTCTGTGTCACTCTGTCTGTCCTGTCTGCCTGTCGATATGTCTGTCTGTCTGTCTGTCTGTCTATTTGTCTGTCCGTTTGTCTCAAAATATCTTTCACGCGACAAGCACACACGTGGCCATTGCAGTGGAGATAATTTCTACAGTAACCACTCCATTGATGTACACAGATACATGCCTTCTGACATGTGTGGACATGAATAATGTGGTTGTCATTTAAAGTTCACATAGCAAGCTCCAGGTGGGTCTTATTGTGCGTTTGGTGAAAATAAGGAGAACTACACTATCCTACATCTAAACGATCAGTTACAAAAATTACTAAGGCAAATGCTGATGAAAAAAAAAAGTTTTCCTTTTTAATTTCTATTTATGTATTTCAATGTTGGGGAAACAAACATTTTCCGTCTAAAGGCCCAGCTATGAAATAGTATGTTAATTTGATGATTGAAACTTGTTTACCCTTCCTGTTTTGTTTTTAGTATCATTACTATCATTATTATTTGTTGCAGTTCCATTTCTGTTTTATAAGGGCATTATTCTCATCTCATACAGTCACCCATCGCTCTCTTTCCAATTTTTTTAAAATATAACTTTCTTAATTCGTTTTAATCAATGTACAAAAACATA
>JADBJO010035380.1:10000-12323 GCA_016801955.1 Conus betulinus | reverse complement strand
AAAAAAAAAAAAACAAAAAAAAAACCTGGCATGCTTCAATCAATACGGTGTGCTCTACAAGTTTCCTATCACCCTCCCACCCCCCTCACCTCTAACTCTCGCTACTCTCTCCCAACGGATCATTTAGTCAGCGTCATCGAGTTTCCTACGAAATGCATTCCGCAGTGCTCAATTGGGGTCCGGTGGCGTAAGCACGTCCGGCTTTGCAGTGATTATCCTGTATGGTAGTGGTAAGAGCACCTGCATAGCTGCCCACTGTAAAGCAGTCAGCGAGGAATAGGGTCACACTATCGAAGTAGAAGGGGACCACACAGGTCACACACTACATCGGAGTTGTAACAAAGGAACACTAAGGTCACACACTATATTAGGATGTAGTAACGAGGGAGGAAATACAGGTCACGCACTATGGATGCATAAACAAAGACGTGCAGGTACACTCTATGGAAGCAGGTAAAGGGGGCATACAGGTCACACCTCTATGGAAACAGTAAATGGGGGTATACAGGTCACACTCTATGGAAGCAGTAAATGGCGCGCGGTATACAACTCACACATGTATGGAAGCAGTAATGAGGATGGGTATACAGGTAAACACTCTATGGAAGCAGTAAAGGGGGCATACAGGTCACTCTATGGAAGCAGTAAAAGGGGGCATACAGGTCACACTCTATGGAAGCAGTAAAGGGGGTATAACAGGTCACACTCTATGGAAGCAGTAAAGTAAAGGGGGCATACATGGTCACACTCTATGGAAGCAGTAAAGGGGGCATACAGGTCACACTCTATGGAAGCAGTAAAGGGGGGGCATACAGGTCACACTCTATGGAAGCAGTAAAAGGGGGCATACAGGTCACACTCTATGGAAGCAGTAAAGGGGGCATACAGGTCACACTCTATGGAAGCAGTAAAGGGGGGCATACAGTTACACTCTATGGAAGCAGTAACGAGGGGCATACAGGTCACACACTATGGAAGCAGTAAAGGGGGCATACAGGTCACACTCTATGGAAGCAGTAAAGGGGGCATACAGGTCACACCTCTATGGAAAACAGTAAAAGGGGGTATACAGGTCACACTCTATGGAAGCAGTAAATGGCGGCATACAGGTCCACACTGTATGGAAGCAGTAAATGGGGGTATACAGGTCACACTCTATGGAAGCAGTAAAGGGGGCATACAGGTCACACTCTATGGAAGCAGTAAATGGGGGCATACAGGTCACACTCTATGGAAGCAGTAAAGTGGGGCATACAGGTCACACTCTATGGAAGCAGTAAAAGGGGGCATACAGGTCACACTCTATGGAAGCAGTAAAGGGGGCATACAGGTCACACTCTATGGAAGCAGTAAAGGGGGCATACAGGTCACACTCTATGGAGCAGTAAAGGGGGCATACAGGTCACACTCTATGGAAGCAGCGTAAAGGGGGCATACAGGTCACACTCTATGGAAGCAGTTAAAGGGGGCATACAGGTCACACTCTATGGCAAGCAGTAAAGGGGGCATACAGGTCACACTCTATGAAAAGCAGTAAAGGGGGCAACAGGTCGCAACCTTCTATTGGCCTATTACAGGGGGGCACAGGTCACACTCTATGGAAGCAGTAAAATGGTGGTATCCAGGTCACACTCTATGGAAGCAGTAAAAGGGGCATACAGGTTCCACACTGTATGGAGGCAGTAAAGGGGCATACATGTCACACTCTTGGAAACAGTAAATGGGGGTATACAGGTCACACTCTATGGAAGCAGTAAATGGCGGTATACAACTCACACTCTATGGAAGCAGTAAATGGTGGTATAATCCAGGTCACACTCTATGGAAGCAGTAAATGGGGGGAATACAGGTTACACTCTATGGAAGCAGTAAATGGTGGTATACAGGTTCACCACTCTATGGAAGCAGTAAAGGGGGCGTACAGGTCCCACTCTATTGGAGTCAAGTAGAGTAAAGGGGGCATACAGGTCACACTCTATTGAAGCAGTAAAGGGGGCATACATGTTACACTCTATGGAAGCAGTAAATGGTGGTATAACAGTCACACTCTTTAGAAGCAGTAAAGGGGGCATACAGGTTACACTCTATGGAAGCAGTAAAGGGGGCATACAGGTCACACTCTATGGAAGCAGTAAAGGGGGCATACAGGTCACACTCTATTGAAGCAGTAAAGGGGGCATACAGGTTACACTCTATGGAAGCAGTAAATGGTGGTATACAGGTCACACTCTATGGAAGCAGTAAAGGGGGCATACAGGTTACACTGTATGGAAGCAGTAAAGGGGGCATACAGGTCACACTCTATGGAAGCAGTAAAGGGGGC
>JADBJO010035380.1:0-7500 GCA_016801955.1 Conus betulinus | reverse complement strand
GGTAATAAAGATATAGCAATACAAAAAGGGACTGAGAAGAAGAAGAAGAAGAAGAAAGAAGAAGAAGAAAGATTATAATTATAATAATTACAACAAAAAAACACAACGCTGATGATCGTAATGATAATCCTTTGAACAACAACAATAATTATTTATAGTAATAATAGTGATAATTATTTTTGTTATTATTTTTATATTATTATTATTATTATTATTCATCGACCCAATTCGACAACAAAAAGCCAACTACGAACCAACCAAACAAGACAACCAAAAAAGGAAAATGAATTGAAAATGCTTACCCTGCTTACAAGAGAATTGAAACGGAAAAAGAAACTCCAATTGCTTAATGGACAAACAAAAAAAATCTAGTTTGAATAAATGTCATTAATTTAAATTGTTAGTGCTATCTATCGTTGTCAAACTAACAAGCAATGGCGCGATACATATATTCATTTAAAACGCGTATATTCGACAATTCTAACCGCCTCTGTGTCCCGTCTTTCCGTCCTCTATCGGATGCATTACCCCACTTGGCAAACATTGTTGGCCTACTTTTCGGGGTGTAAACACCGCGGACAAAATCGAAGAGACTGTATACCCTAACCCTACCCCCCCCCCCCCCCCCCATCCCTCTTCCCAACCTTCCAAGCCCCCCACCACCCTCTCCACAATTTCAAACCTGACACCCTGTGGTTGATCCCTTCCAAAGACCCTGGGAACAAAATCGTCTTACGCTCAAACCGCCCGGCCCCATGTTGGAAATGACCTATCAATCACCATTGTCCCCCTGAGACAAGACCTCGGCCCATGGGCCAACAATGACCTCGGCCAGGGAAAATCCGCTAGGGAAATCCTCAAATCTGGTGTACAAATGGCCTAGATGTTGTGTGGTTGTGTTGTGTTGTGTTGTGTGTTGTGTATTATTAGCACTACGTTGCATTGGTTGAGTTGGGTTGTGTGGGGTGGTGTGGTGTGGGTGGTGTGGTGTAGTGTAGTGTGGTGTGGGTATGGTGTGGTGCAGTGCTGTGCTGTGCTATACTGTTTTGTTTTGTCGTGTCGTATTGTGTTGTATCGTATCGTGTCGTGTGTCGTGGTCGTGTCGTGGTCGTGTCGCATTGCATAAAACGTCATGTCACGTGCGTCACGTCACATCGTGTTCACTCAGTGCTGTGAGGTGTCATGTCGTGTAGAGTCACGTCGCGTCGTGTGGTGTGTGTGTGTGTTGTGTGTGTGTTGTGTGTGTGTGTGTGTGTGTGTGTGTGTGTGTCAGACGTACGATATCCATGCATGCACGCTCACATACACACACGAACCTGACGTCTTTCCTCCGCACACAACTGCATCCACGCCATACACATAAGGCGCAAACAAAGGTCAATTTTGATTCATCCCCTCCTTAATCTCTTTTTTCATATATCATATATTATATATTTTCATTATCTGTCTTTCAGCTGGTGCGACCAAACAAGCACTCTTCTTCTGCACACGATATTGATTTTGCAGGTTTACTCTCCCTGCAAGTGTCCACACACACACTCTGTGGTGTCCGGAACTGGCTTCCTCTGTGCGGGGATCCCATACACATCACAACTACTGGTCGGCGACAAACTCTTGCCCAACCTGGATCTTCCCGCGGATCGGAGCTTGGCCCGGGAACGCGCGCAAGCCCCCAGCCATCCACCTTAGTGCCCGATCTCCAGTTTCTTCTTTTCTTCTACCTACCGCATGGGGAGTCGGCCCCAGCTATAACAAACCGGATAAACACGAGTTCAAAACACTGCCAGCCAGTTAGCAGTCATGTTACACTTTAACATTTTTGAACTCTTCAATTTTTCAAACATAGTTTCGGTTCCGACAATAAACCGTTAAAAACAAAAAATGGAGAATCATCTAGATTCTCACATATATAAAATTAGATACTTACGGCTGCTTGAGTACCGGTCATTCAACTACAATTCACATACTTCTGTATGTGTTAGGCCTCTGCCTTTATCATTGGGCACAGTCCGCCTCTTCTTCCAACTAAATCATCTGTTTCCATTCTCAGAGTGCGCACCGATACAGGCCAACGCCTGTTTATATTCAATCGCGTGAACAGTGTTAAAAAATTTCACTCAAACCCCTGGGCCACGCTCAGTCAGTACTACTCCCTTGTATCACACGACTAACCTATAGTGTAACGCACGAATCAATAATCTTTTTCTTTAATCTGTACTGTCTCATGTAATCGCGTAGCATACGTAATATCGCCACCGGAGAATCTTGCAAAAGGATACCCCACAGAGGAACCCAAAACCCAGAAGTACTATATATACATATCAAATGCACAAAGTATATTCATCAAAGGAATCAACACACTTTTTTATCCATGGATCACCTCAATATCTCCAAAACACATAATCCACATCTTAAGCACAACACTTGCATGATCCATACACTTCCTGTCAAACCCAACAGAATATGCAAGATGAAACCATTAAGAATTGCACTATATGCATAGATGAAACAGTAAGCACCCACACACAAGATATCAAAATATGCAGTGATCTTTCAAAAGACAACCTCAAGAAATCCATCGTGTATCAATAGCATGAGACACACATTAAAATCACCAATCATGGTTCAAAATTATCTACATGACCATGAACATGCACAGCAGCCAATCTGCAATGGTCATTTACAATGACACTACACCAATCATTTTCACCCATGAACGCAAAGTGAGAGAAATACAGACATTTTGACCACAAAATGATACAGCAATAATGTATATACACAATTCTTAGACTTGTATCTTGTGTAGACCATACTCACTCAAACTTGTAGCTAACTGTAGCTTACAAGACAGGAATGAATAAGCAATGATCAATCACACAATACAAAATACAGCATCAGCAGACCATAAAACACATGGTATAGCACTACTCCCCCTGGACAACAAATCTGCGAAAATATTAGATGTCCCAGAGATAGGCTCAACAGTGAAAACAATACTCTTGAATGCTTAATGCCCATCTTAACAGGGCGATTTATTTTTTGATTTTGACGCTTTCAAAAATGTCAACGGTCTGTGGTCAGTTTGCAAAACAAAAGGTCTCCCTGATAAAAACTAGCAAACTTGTCCAGTCCCCCCAGACCAAAGCAAGACACACTCCCTTTCAATAGTCGAGTATCTCTCTTGCACCACAGAAAACTTTTTGCTAGCGTATTGCACTGGATGTAAAAGTCCTGACTTTTCCTGTAGCAAACACATGCACCCATGCCCTTACTGCTAGCATCTGTACGTAGAAGACAAAATCTTCATCCAAGTTAGGAAGAAGTAACACAGGAAATGAATTGAGTACAGCTTGAACCTTCTCCAAACTTTTCTGACACTCATCAGACCACTCAATCTGACGCTTCTTATCTCCCTAGTCAGTTCAGTCAAAGGTGCAGTAAGACTAGCAAAATGAGGAACATATCTGCGATAGTAGGACAAAAGACCCAACAAAGAGCGAACCTGCTTCTTCGTAGTTGGCTTACCCACAGACAAAATCTTTGCACTTTCTTGACTTCCGGACGAACATGACCAACGGAAATCATATGTCCCAAAAACTCCAACTCCTGAAAAACCAGCCAGCACTTTTGACGGACGAGCTGTCAACCCAAACAACCCTGAGACGGGTCAAAAGCATGCGTAAGTAGTCCAACAACTGCTGCCCAAAGACGAGCTGCAAGAAGAATGTCAAAAAAAAAACTTACAGCTGAAAACTGATACAACTGCAGCTTCCGCATCATTCTTGCGAATGTAGCTGGTGCGTTCTGCAACCCGAAAGGCATTCTTCGTCCACTGAAACAACCCAAAGGAGTTTGAAACGCAGTCTTTTCCTTATCCTGAGGCAACATAGGTATCTGCCAGTATCCCTTCGCAAGGTCTACTTTGACAAAATACCGACCTTCAGACAAACGACAGAAAATATCCTCAACATCTGGAATCGGTTCAGAGTCGAACACAGTGACCTTATTGAGAGCCCGATAATCGATACAGAATCGAATTGAGCCATCAGGCTTACCCACCAGAACGACTGGAGAACTGTACGGTGATACAGACGGTTTCAATCACTCCAAGATCCAACATAACCTGAACTCTCTCTCTGAATGATCTCCCTCTTTGCAAAAGGCAAAGGGTAAGAAGACTTGACCCTAACAGGAAACATCAGTAGTCAGATTAATACAGTGTGGATCTACTACTGTACAGCCTTCCCTGGTGTATCTGTCAAGACATCAGAAAAATCCTCCAAAACACTCATCAACTGAGACTTTTGAGTGTCTGACAACTCAGGAGCAACCTTTACATCACGAAATGTCTCGCCTTGAACAGACAAGGTAGGTAATGAAACGTCATCGTCACTCACAATCCCTGTACAACTCCTACAGAGGGAACAATGTACATCCTGTACAACTCCTACAGAGGAACAATGTACATCCTGTACACACCCGACGGGGGGGAGAAACAGGGGAATGTGAACACTCTGCAATCCGAAACACCAGTGGAAACAACACAATCCACAGGTAAACTCATTAGACAATGCAGACGCAGAGTCTAATCCCTGAGGAACACAAAGAGCAACATCGAAATTGACAGCAACATTCGTCCGAACCACATACTCTTTCAACATATTGATGTGGAAAACCTTGGACTTTTCCATGCATGTCAATACGATAGTTGACAGGTGAACACTTTTCCTTCACAAGAAAAAGGACCTTTCCAGGAAACCTTCAACTTATTCTGTTCATCAGAGAGCAAAACAAGAACCTGATCACCCACTTTCAATGAACGAGGAGAGCTCTTTCTGTCTGCGTACACCTTATACTTGTCGGTCTGACTGTCAGCGGTCTGTTGTGCCTGAGCACAACTGTCCAGTATCCGATTGTGCAAGTCATGTACATATTGGTAAACGTTTTTGTCATCGTCAGTCATCTGTGTGCCAGTCCACTTATCAGCTAACAAAGCGATAGGACCACGGGGTGAATGACCGAAAAGTAACTCAAAAGGAGAAAAACCCTAAAGTCATATTCGGCAACTCCCGATATGCAAACAGAACAGCCGGAATGTACCGATCCCACTGCTTGGGACAGTCACGACAAACCTTCTTCAGCATGGACTTCAAGGTGCCATTAAACCTTTCCACCATCCAGTTAGATCCCGTTAGACTGGGTGGTATGGAGTAGTGGTAACAGAAGAAATAGACAACAGACGGGTACACTTCCTTCATCAGGTCCGAAACAAACTGAGTACCACAATCATTAAGAATTTCGGAAGGCAAACCATACCTTGAAAAAAAATAGAAAGAAGAGCCTCCGCCACAGTGTGACTGTATCGATACGTTTGAGTGGGACAGCCTCTCGGAAACCGAGTAGCTGTATCCACCCAACGGTCAGAACGTACCGAAAGCCAGAAGAAGACACCTCTCCAAAGGACCAACCAAATCCAAATCGCTACCTTCTCTCAAAAGGTACTGAAACCAAACGGCATCTTGTGCAACGGCGCACAAGGGACGCGGTTACGAGACACAGTCTTCTGACAAAGTATCACATGAACGACAATACTCCTTGACTGACTGACTGAGACACTCCTGGCCAAAAAGAACGATGCAAGAACTCGCTGTAGAGTACGTCTGATCCCACAATGACCAGAAAAAATGCTGTCATGCGCAGTATGAAGCACAACGTTACGTAACTCCTGAGGAACTACCACCTGACGCTTAACTTCAACTTCACCCTGTCCTTGACCAAGCGACATAGAACATCATTAAAAAAAACAAAAACAGCTTAGTCAAAGGGGAAGGTACCTCAGTTACAACTGAAGAGAACAAAATGACTCAAAGAGGCATTCACGCTTCTGCATAGCAGCAAATTCCTTAGGCTGTACATCCAGCACAGACAAATCAGGCACTGACAACGGTACAGGCAACTGTTTCTCCTTGTCTGCCTGTAAACGAGTATAGTCACATTACATGGGACAAAAGATCCACCCAGCACCTGAACATGCTGAAGTAACACCCTGGAAGATTACCAAGAATGAGATCCGTTACTGGGTTTCTCATAACACAGGCAAGCACCTCACCCTCAAAGTAAGGTGTACTGAGACTGAGACCACAACAGCAAGAGGGAAACCTCAATCTTACCCTCCACCAAGAACGACGACAATGTTGTTCTTCACCAGTGAACTGGGTGTGTGGAAGAACAAAAGAACGGCGCACTCCCGCAGTAGTGCAACCTGTGTCCCTCAACACAGAACAGTGAAACCCATTGACAGTTCCTGACTCAACCAGTAAGCCGTCAGTGTTAACATGTGACACCATGAATTGCATGGGCTACAGTAGATGGATCGCGAAACATTGTCTGACATAACCTGTGACATTCACTGCTGACTGCTCTACAGATGGACAATCCCGAGCTTTATGAAACCAGCAACCACAATTGTAACAACCTGCGGGTGTACCTGAGGTATTATGAGCCTGTCCGCGCTGTCGGCCACGGGTTACGAGTTAGGATAACCGAGAGTTAGACGCTGTTTGACCACCTCTAGGTGTACCGGTATTTGCACCCAAATGACCAGACTGCTGACCCACACCGGTAGCAGACTGTTCAAACCGGCTGCCATGATCCCGTCCGCTACGAGAATTTTGACCAACCGCGGGAATTTTGACCTCCACGGTAACGATTACGGTTCTGATTTGAACGCCAAGAGCCAAATCCACGGTCTGAAACCAACACTGTTTTGGTGATGTGCGAAGGAAGCGACATTTACATCGAAAACCGTGTCCGTTCCCTTGCGGGCAAACGTCCGATCAGGATGCGCAGTCCTGTACTGTTCCGCAAGCTCGCACATTTCTTCAGCGCGCTCGCGACCGACCTTTCTTTTAGAAAAACAGCCAAGTCCTTTGAAACGCTGTTTAAAATCTGCTCACGCAAAAACAGATCACGAAGTTCCGCATAATCCTTTTTTAGTTTGGACAAGTCAATCCACCGATCAAGAAAATGCGCAGACCGAATCAAATACGCAGGAAATGAATGACTCGCCTTTCTCCGGACGCACGGTACGGAATTTCTCGCGAAATCCTTCGGCGGTACACCGGTAACGCTTAAGTAATTCATCCTTAAGTTCATCCCATGTTAAAGTATCCTTCGCTGCCAAAGAATGATACAGCGTCAACGCACTGCCCTTGAAAAAGAGATGCAATATACAATACCCACTTATCTTTGGGCCCACTCGCAAGAAGTAGCATGACTCTCAAATCTAAACAAAAATGCATCAATCTCATCTTTGTTTTCATCAAAGACAGGCATCTGGGGATATAAGGAGAACGACCAGAAATAGGTTTCGCATCACCAGAACCCTGCGCAGAACCATTGTCTGTTAACAACACAAAAGCTTTTAAATTTCTCCATTTCAAGCTGAAGCTTCTTACTTTCTAACTCTAACTCCATGGCTTTTAAAAATCTTTCTCATGC
>JADBJO010035379.1:0-12324 GCA_016801955.1 Conus betulinus | reverse complement strand
GCATTGGAATTACCGACAGAGCTATGTGCAGCAGCTGCTTTTATTGTGTATATATATTTTAATACTAATATGAATCATAATTGTTCTCATTACACACTGGTTCTACATTGTGTAATGATGGTCTGTGTCCTGTTACAGTATGTGAAAGAAAAAAGCATCTTGCTTGTTACTCTTTGCAATAAATATTATCAAAGTGAATATCTAGTAGTAGTGACACGATTTTTTTTTTTTTTTTTTTTTTTTTTTTTTTTTGTAAGTTAAGGCTGCTGCTAATACTCCCTGAATGTAGTTTCCACGGGGAAAGCCATATTCCCCAATGGTTTGTTGAAAGGTGGTAGATAGTATTTGTGCATAGAACACCTGTGCACATATGGTCCCCATAGGCTGCTAATGAAGGATTTTATATTTACAATATATTTCCCTGACTTTTCATTTTCAATCTCTTTATTCCCTTCGCACCACCACCCCCCCCCCCCCCCCCCCCCCCCCCCCCCCCCTCTACCTTTTTTTCTCCATCAGATCATTGATGTAATGATGGAGGAATTGTTGGCCTGCAGGAAAAATTCTCTCGAGTTCATTTCTGGACAGTCTTCAACAATTTGTCAGTCTTAATTCTCAACATCTAATACATTACCTGTCAAATGTGGAGTACCCCAGAGCTCAGTTTTAATTTCTTTACTATTTTATCTGCAAACAATCTCCCTCTTCATATTGAAGGATCTTGTGACCTTTTCTGTGATGATATTACAATTCATACAAGCAGCTTTAAGTTGATTGAAGGACATTTGCTATCAAAAAGACAAAGTGCATGCAAAAAGTTGTATCTCGATTAGTCCCGGAAAACTATTCAATCGAAATTTTGCATGAATTCTAGAAATTCTGTAACACCTCATTATACCCTGTCTGTATCTGTATCTGCTCGTGTACGTTGCTGCATCCAGGAATCTGGCATCGACAGGTGGAGTGCGCAGCAGAAGAGTTAGTGGCGTTGGGCTTTGGCCACTGCCTGAAGGCCTCAGTACTACCTGAGTGTACAGTGCTATTGTCTAGTTGGTTCCACTTAATATTAGTTCTTGGGAAGAATGATTGTCTATACTGCTCTGTGCTGCAGTTTGGAACTGTGTAGCACCTGTTGTTGTTACCTGTGTAGTTTTCCACTGGGTTTTTCACTACAAAGTCAGTTCTTTTGGGTGGACGGCGGATGCGTCGACCAGGTTGTAGAGGCACAAGGAACTGCTCAGGAGGGATTGCTGGCACCAGCCTCTCAACCCCCCCTGTAAAAGGTCAGCCGCAGGCTCTCACGTCGTTCCTGGAGGGTAGGGAGGTCATGTTTCCTCAGGAGGTTGTTTAAAGGTACCTAGAATTGACCTATTTCACACAAGACTTTCCCACCTAGAATTGACCTATTGCACACAAGACTTTCCCACCTAGAATTGACCTATTTCAAACAAGACTTTCCCCCACCTAGAACTGACCTATTTTTCGCACAAGACTTTCCCACCTAGAATTGACCTATTGCACACAAGACTTTCCCACCTAGAATTGACCTATTGCACACAAGACTTTCCCACCTAGAATTGACCTATTTCACACAAGACTTTCCCACCAAGAATTGACCTATTTCACACAAGACATTGCCACCTAGAATTGACCTATTGCACACAAGACTTTCCCACCTAGAATTGACTTATTTCACACAAGCCTTTGTTAGTCTGGTCCGCTTCCCTGGAACTCGCTTCCACCTGAGCACAAGTACCATTGAAGTTCAGATCTTACAGAACAAAAATTGTTTAAATATTTTGCACACTTTGCTTTTATTGTGTATGTATATTTTAATACTAATATGAATCATATTCTCACTGCACATTGGTTCTACATTGTATAATAGTGTTCTGTGTCCTGTTTTAGTATTCTTAGTCCCTAAAGGGGCAAGGGCTAGATGAAAAAAGAAAGCATCTTGCTTGTTACTCTTTAGAATAAATGTTTTAAAAGTGAGTATCAAGTAGTAGTGGCAGGATCTTTTTTATTTTATTTTTTTTTTAAGTTAAGGCTGCTGCTAATACTCCCTGAATGTAGTTTCCATGGGGAAAGCAATTTTCCACAATGGTTTTTGTTGAAAGTTGGAACGGTAGTGTTTGTGCATAGAACACCTGTGCGCATATGTGTATGTAATATTCCGTGTGCATGTGGGTATGCAATGCTCGGTATATATAATACTCTTGTCTGCGTGGTACATAGAAGGTTGCAAACACATATACATTGGGCACTAGATACACATATCCATTGAGTATTACTTGCATGCATTTACCCCTGTGTCCATGTACTGCTCCATATATGTGTGTGCATGGGCAAAATGCTCTGTATACACACGTGCACACACACACACACACACACACACACACACACACACACATGTACGTGGAGCATTACATACATAGACACAGACTAGATACATGTTGTTTTCTGCCTTTCTAGATCTTTCTCTTGTCTTTTTTTTTGTAGAAACTTGCATAATTTTTTTTTTACAGCAGTTTGACATTCCCTTCTTCCGACATATTTTTTTTTCTGATAAAAGTTTGACATTCCACCTTTCTTACATATTTTTTTTCTTATAGCAGTTTGACATGCCATCTTTTTAATTACCAGGCTATCAAGGAATGAAATGTTTAGTGGACACTAACCGTGCAGAAATGTATTCTTTGTGGCACTGAAATATTTCTGTTTTTTTTACTCTGATGTTTTGGGCACAGCCTCATTTATAGGCATCAGATGCCATTGAGCTACCGTGCTGCAACTGCATTTTGCTTTTCATTGCTTTTCTGGATATGTTTTATCATGCCCGTGTTGTTTTTTTCTTTTTTTTGTGTGCAACTTTCTTCTTTTTCCATGGAAAAAGCCGTTTTACCAATGGTGTATTCAGCCAGCATATTTGCTCGTGTGTAAAATAACAGTGTCCATGTGTGTAATGATCTGTATACATCTCTGGATGTGTAGGTAATGCTTACAGAAGTCGTACAGAAGATTGCCTACACACACGTACGTTGAACACTAGATGTGCCTATACACAGAGCATTATACACATATATACAGGCATTTACTCTGTGTCTACGTAATACTCAAGACATGAGTGCACACTCGCAGATTTGCTTTTTGAAATAAGATATTTACTGTATTGCTGTGTAACTCTAGGCATAAAATGGATTTGTGTTGGGTCCCCGTCTCACTGTGGTATAACGTTGAATGAAACAGCAGACTGTGAGTCTTGGAAAAGGAGCAAATAGAAACGTTGAAAAGGTACTAATCATTCTCGTAGATTTGTCCTCTTTGAATTAATCCAAACTATGGACAAGTATATATATAAGCAGAACTTTAAGTTTAAAAAAAAAAAAGGCTCCTTTTTCATTGTGTCCAAAGCAAGTTGTTAGATTAATTTTTAAATTAAGGCTGAATACAAAGAACACTACATACACTCATGGCATTACTTGTGTCTGCAGAGAAATTTCTGTGCATCATTTTTTGTTTGAATGCTCAGTGTCAACCTCTATCGGGAGAAAGGTACTGAGATGAAAAACTTTGATGTCAATACTGTCTTGTATAGTCCGTATAGTGCTGAAATTGCCATAGTTACTTCACTTCAATCACAGGTTGCAAAATTTTATAAAAGATCAACAGTTGTGTGTACCACTAGGGTATTTTACTTTTGTAAATATGCATTAAACAGATATGGGTTTTGAAAGTACTTACATGGATGATAAGTTGAGTGTGGAGTGTTTGTTTGCCTTTTTTTTTTTTTTTCCTTTTTTGAAATAAGCGTCTAATATCATTTGACAATGAAAAGACATTAGATAAACCACTGACCCTGAACCGAGGTGATACTTGGCATGTATGTGTGTATGCAACACTCTGTCGTACAGAAGATTGCCTACACACACGTACATTGAGCATTAGATATGCTTATACACACAAGCATCACACACGTATATACAGGCATTTACTCTGTGTCTATGTAATGCTCAATATATGGTGGTGCACACTTGCAGTTTTCTGTGTAGATTGTGCATTACAGACTTGGGGTAAATGCCTGTTGTTTTCTGCCTTTGTAGACCATTTCAACTGACTTTGTTCAAGAAACTTCTGTGATGGTGTGGGTGGTAGGGGGTGCACACGAAAGACAGACAGATGATGGTAGGTTCAGGTTCAGGAACCAAGGGACCACAGCCAGCCTAAGAGAACGCAGAGGAAATGACATGGAGTTTCTTCCCTTTTTATTTAGCTTCCCAAGCCAAGAACACCCCCACTCACTCACAGCGCCTCAAATATATAGCAGAGAAGCAGACCGCACAGCCAGCAACACGGTGCCGCAGACAAAATTGGCTTCGTAAGGCAGAACTGACAGAAAGTTGTGCTGTCGCAGCTTCTGTGTTTTCTGGCTCCCTGTCCATTCAAAGTATTCAAATATTTAAACATGTTTACTACTGATGAAAATCTTGGAACCCAAGCAATAAAATGAAGCATATCACATTTGATAATTTTGTTGCTGTATTAAGATCAGTTGGGAGGATGAACCCACTTTTAACAAGTTTGTGTTGTTGTGTTTTTGTGTTGCTCTATTATGATAATAATTACGCAACAGTATGATATAATTCTATAATGAATGAATAGCAGGCATTTCATGCCTTTCACATGAATTTGATTCTCCAAGACTGTGTCTGAGCAGAGAACTTTGTCTTTGAAATTAGAACAAAACACAACTGGCTATCCTCTCGCCTGGCTGTCAACATGAGTTTTTGATATGATTTTCGATTTCAAAAATACTCAATTGAAAACGGACTACCAGATAATAATTTCTATACATTTTCAGTTGTATTTATCATAGAAATGGAGTCGGTCACAAGGTTTTTTGATTGGGAAGAAGTCTGAATTTTGTAGAATGGCAATTTAGTGCAAAACTCCAACAATGACAAAGAGTGGAACAAAGAAGGTGACTATTTGATCAAGATGGGTATTGTCAGTCATTTCATGTATTCGCAAGCATGTGCTGAAAATGGCCTAAGCATGCAATATGGCAAATGAGAGCTTACACACTTTACTTCTAAAGAACAGAGTTAGAGAAAGTACAGGCTTTTTGGTCCAATATGGTTGTTAATGAATAAAATTTTTGTAACCAGTGACATATGTATGTGTGTATATTGTATATATATATATATATATATATATATATATATATATATATATATATATATATATATATATATATATGCCCCCGGGTGCTTTCCCTGTGGTAGAAAATATGTGGTAGAAAATGTGTGATCTGCCAAAAACGCTTAGTAGAAAAAAAGCCAACTTCAAAAGTACACAGTAACAGTAGAATCATTCACCATCCAACACCACATGGACTGTTTAACCCAGCAACATCTATTTACTGTTTTGCAGCAAATGCCCACACTGCCAGTATGCTGGGGAAACTTAGATTCTTTTTTTACCAACACAGATCAAACATCAAAAAAAGAACACTGGGACTCTAGAAGAAAACCAGATATTTCCACCAGATTAATCACTGATGATCTCTGATGTATAAATATAGAAAATGTTTCCTCAGAGGACAAGGACTACAGACTTCGATGTGAATCATTCTGGCTTAATAACAAATCATGTACTGTTTACCTGGAGTGTCTCAACACAGTCACCTAGACTCTTCCCCATGCTCTCCCTTCTCCCCAACCTCCTTCCAACCGTCCCCCACCTTCCATCTGCCTTTGCCTCTACCCCCCCTCTGCCACTCTACCCCCCCTCCCTATCTTCACTATGTACCCTCACTGCCCCCCTCCCTTCATTCAAGCCTTCTTCCCCCTCTTATCTTCACTTCTGTACCCTCACTGCCCCACCCTTCATTCAAGCCTTCTACCCCCTCCCTATCTTCACTATGTACCTCACTGCCCCACACTTCATTCAAGCCTTCTACCCCCTCCCTATCTTCACTATGTACCCTCACTGCCCCCCCCCTTCATTCAAGCCTTCCCCTCCCTATCTTCAAATGCTTTCTTCAGATGTACCCTCACTGCCACCCCCCTTCATTCAAATCATTCTTCTTTCCCTCCCCTATCCCCCCCCTCCCTGTACCCTCACTGCCCCACCCTTCATTCAAGCCTTCTTCCCCCCCCCCTTCTTCACTATGTACCCTCACTTGCCCCACCCTCATTCCCTTCATCTCCCTTTGCCTCTACCCTCCCCTATCTTCACTATGTACCCTCACTGCCACACCCTTCATTCAAGCCTTTTAGATCTTCCCCTCCCAGGCTCTTGACCACCTTCCTCCCTACCAGTTCCTCCTATATGACTCCCTTTATGCACATAGCTATGGAGACAATTCATGCTGGTCTCCCTCTCAACATCCCCCCCCCCCCCCATCCCCCCCCCCCCCCCCCCCCCCCTTTGTATTGTTACCCGAGATTACACCTCCCCAATCCTTTATGCATGGGTTTGCGTGCGCACGATTGCACACACGCACGTGTGCACACAAAATTCTTTCCCCCCCCCCCCCCCCCCCCCAATTTTTGATAATTTCTTTCCTGCCCCTAGTCCATCCCCTACCTACATGCTTTTCCCCTTTCCCCCTTTCCCCTCTTCCTACTGAAGCAGGCATGTATGTGGTCAGCCTACTTTAAGATAGTACTATAGCTGTGACTTACTTTATAAATCATATTACCTTACTCACTTATACACACAGTTTGATTTACAAGAACTACTACACACACAAGATGTATTCATTTGAAATGTTCATAGGCAATTGAATCTGCAACATGTTACTGAAAACCAGTATCCCCCCCCCCCCCCCTCTCTCTGTGCATGTGTGTGTGTGTGTGTGTGTGTGTGTGTGTGCACACGTATATGTGTTTGAGGGGGGGGGGGGGGGGGGGGGGGGGGTATTTTGGGGTGTGAGTGTTTATGTGTGTGTAGGTGTTGTGCGAGTGTTGGGGGAGGGGGGAGGTGGGGGATTGGTTATAGAGCCTGGGTGCAATGTTACACTGGATCACTTTTGTTTATTGTCAAATTTTGATTTGTGTGCTGTTGGGGGCCTGTGCCAGCCATCTATAATTCACTTCTAATCAAAGAAAGGAAGAGTTAAGGATTGTTTGATTTTTCCAGTAGAACCAAAATAAAGAGTCTGTGAGGAAGGCCCAGAGTCCAAATGTTGGGAAGAAAAAAAACTGCCCCTTTGCTTTTTTTTCATTAGGTGGTTGTTTAAATATATATGTGTGTGTGTGTGTGTGTATGTGTATATATATATATATATATAATATATATATATATATGTATATATGTTCTGAGGGCATTCACATTTTAAAGTGCACATGAAATCAAGATTCATCAATCAAGGGAGGCAAGGGGGAAGGTAACTCTCGAACAAAAGATTTTGTCCCTAAGGGTCACCAAGAGATATGTGCACATTTTAGCTCCTGGCTACACTCCTACATTTTTTTTTTTTCTAAAACAACAGTTTAAGACATACCTGATTTTTTTTCATCTGGCAGTTTAGCAAAACTTTGTGAATGCTGTCCAGAATAGAACCTTACAGTCCACTCCTGTATTTGGCCATGTGGCCCATACATACTTTGTGTGGCTTTTTACTCCCTGTGCTCTTTGCACAGCCTACTTTGTAAGCTTAGCATATAGTTGGCCACCATGTCACAACTGCATATTGTGTTGCTTTCTTTTCTGGATGTCTTTTTTTTCCATGGGCCGAGTTGTTCAGTGATGCGACTTTGTTCCTTGCTGGACTTTGACAGACAGCCCCAGGAAAGGCGCTGTGTGGTCAGCTGGGCTACAATGATCAGAACTTGACCATGTGCACTGCTCTGTGTATGGCTCCATGTATAGAACTTGACCGTGTGCACTGCTCTGTGTATGTCTCCATGTATAGGACTTGACCATGTGCACTGCTCTGTGTATGTCTCCATGTATAGACTTGACCATGTGCACTGCTCTGTGTATGTGTCCCATGTATAGAACTTGACCGTGTGCACTGCTCTGTGTATGTGTCCCATGTATAGAACTTGACCGTGTGCACTGCTCTGTGTATGTGTCCATGTATAAACTTGACCGTGTGCACTGCTCTGTGTATGGCTCCATGTATAGAACTTGACCGTGTGCACTGCTCTGTGTATGGCTCCATGTATAGAACTTGACCGTGTGCACTGCTCTGTGTATGCTCCATGTATAGAACTTGACCGTGTGCACTGCTCTGTGTATGCCTCCATGCATAGAACTTGACCGTGTGCACTGCTCTGTGTATGCCTCCATGCATAGAACTTGACCGTGTGCACTGCTAGAACTTGACCGTGTGCACTGCTGTATGTCTCCATGTATAGAAATATGCTGAGAGTGCAACACACTACAACTGTTTGCATGGTGTATATATGGAGAAAGGGAAATCCCCCCCCCCCCCCCCCCCCCTTTTTTTTCATTTTTCATTCATCTTTTGTATGCAGGTATATAAATCTATTTCTTTCACATATACCTACATTTTTGTTTTCAATGCAAAATAATTGGGTCTTGTTGTTTATACTGGCTTCTTGCATTGTGTGGACAATCTGAAAATGAGTCTCGAGTTTTGTACATGCCCATAAGATGCTGCCCAAAACAAGCACTTTATGGTGGGTACCACACAGTAATGGGACTGAATGATGTATCAGGATTCAAAGACTAAACACTGAAACTTAATGCTCCAAAACGGGCACAATGAATCTTGGGGACACTTACCTATCTAGAGTTCATTTCTTCCAGAATACGAATCAGCTAGGGCTTGTTTCAAAGTGAAGATTCAGGTTTTTAAGTAGAATCGCATAAAAAAAGAATTTGTTTTTTGTCATTTAAAAAGCTATCAAAGGTGTTTTATACATTTCATTCTCAGATAACTGAAAGTGTACAAAACCCCATTTGGCTTTCTTACTCATTGAGCAGTCACGGAAGAGGTCGCCTTAGGAAAGTTGCACATTATTTTCAAAGCACTCTAAACCACCATTGCCCAGAGAATTTCATTTCCTTTCCCTCAGTTCCTTTGTACTGATTAAATTCTGTTGATTGGATAACAGATACCTTTAGTTAAGGAGGAATATAACGGGGATGGATTGGGTGGGAAATGGGATTAGCCACTTGGCCCTGACCTCTTCACTTTACCATTTCATGGCATCATCCATGGTGCGTCACTACAATGAAAGAAATGTCAACGCTGTCCTCTATCTTTTTTTTTCCAGCATCTGTTTGCTGGAACTATAATTTTAACTTTTTTCCCCCCTTGGTTAATTTGTTTAGCAGCACAGTTTCATCGACTTCAAGCCTATGGCCAATTTTGACATTGTTTGAATGTTTGTGGCACACATCGGTGAATTCAAGTCCTCCACCCACCTCATCAAGAAAAAAAAGGAAAAAAACCCTCAGATAAACAAAAATATATCCCCCCCCCCCCCCCCCCCCCCCCTTATGAAAAAAAGGAAAGCAGCCTTTAAGAGTGGCCTAAAGAAAGGACAGCAGGTTCACATTTCAGTGAACAAAAGGAATGGTCAGAAGGGGGCTTTCATAAATGCATCATATGAAATAATGTATTTATGAAACCGTGTAAATACATTTTTTTTTAAAAAAGTGCATCATGTCTGCTTCATAAATAGATACATAGCTAAATTATTTATCGCCTCTCTTCAGTCATATGGAGTCACATGAGTATCAGCGCGCGCCAGCCAAGAATAGTCAGTTGGCGCCCAGGCAGGCCAAGGATGGGACGGTGAACACGACACACAACAAAATTATCAAAGATCCCATACAGTAATAATCAAATCAACAAACAGTTGATAACAACAATCAGTCTGTTTTCAGCATGTATGAGTTAAAGGACGCCATTTTGAAAGCCAACAACTCTCAGCTCCTGGACCAGATGACATTCATTATCAATTTATTCAACATTTGCCAGCTGAGGGTTTAAAGGGTGTTGTTGTCACTGTTTAATCATGTTTGGTGTTCAGGATATTTTCCACAATCTTGGAGAGAGGCGGTTGTTGTTCCTATTCCTAAACCAGGGAAAGATCATTCGGATCTAACAAACTATCGTCCTATAGCTCTTACTAGTTGCTTATGTAAAACTATGGAGAGAATGGTATATTCTCGATTGTTATGGCAGTTAGAATGTCTTGCGGCATTGGATGTTTCCCAGTGTGGATTTCGGAACAACCGCAGTACTACTGATCACCTGGTTTGATACGAGTCTTTTATCAGGAATGCTTTGATTAATGAGAGCATGTAGTTTCTATTCTTTTTGATTTAGAAAAAGCTTATGACACAACATGGAGGTATGGAATTCTTCAGGACTTGAAGGCACTTAATTTCAAAGGTAATTTACCAATGTTTATTGCTAATTTTTTGTCTAACAGCATTTCAGTGTTAGACTTCATTCTACCTTTTCAGATCCTTCTGAGCAGGAGATGGGTGTCCCCTCGGGGTAGCATCCTTTCTCCACTTCTGTTCAATCTCAAGATTAATAATATCGTTCAGTCAGTAAAGTCTGGGATTGATAAGTCATTGTTTGTTGATGATTGCTCTATCTCTGCCAAGGGGAAAACCTTGGCTGCAGCTGAGCGTCAACTTCAGTTGCGTGTTAATCGTGTTCAGCAGTGGGTCACTGAAAATGGATGTAAAGTTTTCAGCTACTAAGACAGAGTGTATCCATTTCCATAGGAAAAGAACTCAGGTCTTAGAACCAGCTATCAGTCTCAATGGTCAGGTAATTAAAGTTTCCAAACAAGTGAAATTTTGGGGGGTTATTTTTGATAGTAAGCTTTCTTTTTTTTTGCCTCACATTGAGTACATTAAACAATCTTGCCAGTCAGGTTTGAATGTTTTAAAGGTTATTAGTCACACTGATTGGGGTGCAGACAGGCGAACTTTGTTGCGATTATATCGTGAGGCCAAAGCTAGATTATGGTTGTGTGATAAATGGATCTGCACGAAAGTCTTATCTCAAAGCTCTTGATCCAATTCATCATCAAGGACTGGGGATTGCTCTGGGAGTATTTCGCACATCTCCAAAAGAGAGTTTGTATGTTGAATCTGGTGAACCCCCTCTGGAGCTAAGGAGATTGTGTCTTTCCATGAATTATTATCTTAAACTGAGGGTTAATCCAGAAAACCCTGCCTATGATATTGTCATGAACCCGCCTTTTAGAGCCAATATGACTTAAAGCCAAATGAGATTCCTCCACTGGGTATTTGTATTTTGCCCCACTTCGGGGCAGCTGGCATTGACCTTGATGCTGTTGATGATGGTCCATTACAGACTGATGTACCTCCCTGGAAAATAGCCAATCCAGAGATTAATTTATATTTAACTCAATTTCGAAAGGAGGTCACCTCGAGTGCTGCATAAACAACTTTATCTTGAGCAATGTGAACTTTATAAAGATTTTACCAAGATTTTTACAGATGGTTCTAAAAAGATGAGAGGGCTGCAGCTGCCATTGTGTGTGATAGCAATTTCAGGAGCCCCCCTTGTTGAGATTGCGAGATTGGTCATCTGTTTATACTGCTGAACTGAAGGCTTTAAATCTGGCTCTCAGTGCGGTGTCCAGGTCAGATCAGAACGATTTCCTTATTTTATCGATTCATTGTCGGCGCTGTCGGCTTTATCGACAAGATAAGTTTCACATCCCGTTTTGACGGATATTCATGATCTTCATACTCAGCTTGTCTCTTCGGGAAAGCATATAGTTTTCCGTTTGGTCCCCAGCCACATGGGAATCTATGGTAACTCAGTAGACAAAGCAGCCAAACAAGCTCTCGGTGCAAGTCTTTCCAGGAGGCTGTGCAGTTTGTTCCTCACTCAGATCTTCATCATAAATGTAGCTCGTATTGTCATGAGCTGTGGCAGAGTGAATGGCCTAATCAAATTCATAACAAATTGTTTAAAATTTGCCCAGATTTAATCAACCCTTTCCCATCGATAGTAGTATGTAACTGTAAAGAGGAATCGGTTTTGTCACGGTTACATATTGGGCACAGCTATATAACGCACAGTTGGATACTCAGAAGGGAAGACCCCCCATGGTGTGTTGCATGTGACAGCTTGTTCAGTGTTAATCATTTTTTGACTGAATGTGCTGATTTGATGTGTATCAGAGAGAAGTTCTATTCCACCAGTGATTTATCAGTTCTTTTTCGTGAGATTACAGTGGATCTTTTTTTTTTTTTTGAAAGAGGTAAACTTATAAATAAGTTATAGTGCTTTAATAATGTATATAGGTGTTGCTGGAGTTGAACAGATAATTGTGCTTTTGTCTT
>JADBJO010035378.1:10000-12329 GCA_016801955.1 Conus betulinus | reverse complement strand
GAAGGAAAGAGTTCCTTCATCAACCAGCCAGCAAACTATCCAACAATACTGCCAGCCTTTCATTTTATTTTTCTGTTGTTTTTTTTATTGTGTTCAGACTGCAAGGAATGGTAGGGGAAGGGGCATATCAGGCCAGTTATCATATCAATACTGATTCCATATATGCCTGGTAAAAACAAGCAATTAAAATTCCAGCTGGAATTTCGACACTAAAAGATGATGAATTGGTGTGCAAAACGTCAGTAGACGCTAGGAAGAACATCAGTAGTCTACGGTTAACTGAACAAATCTGATACGTGATGTCAAGATATTGGATTCTTCAACAAAAGCCCGGACACATTCTCAACAAAAATAACCCCGGGCATGTGACCTTCGCTATTTTCACTTTGCAACCAGATCTACCTTGAGTATCAGATTGATCTGTTGGAAGATTTCTTAAAAAAGGTCTTTGTGGAGTCTGCTGTACAGTGTGTTTCTGTAATAAGCATCGTCATTCACTCTGCAAGAACATTTCATAGTGAGTGGCTCATTACACTATATGCATCGTGCAGTTTACTCATCTTTTAACAGATGGGAATGTGTATTTGAAAAAAAAAAAAAAAAGCGGTCGGCTTGTCATCGCCCCCAAACTATTTTTTCTTTCCGGCTACCAGCGGCAGATGTAAGAAACTCTTTAAGGTTTTGACGGACCTGAAAGAAAGTTTATCACCCATTTACGCGCTCCAACACTTTAGTCAGGGGGCCTCTGAGCAGCCGGACAACCAACCAACAAATACAGAAGTCATCAACAACACACAGCAGACAGACCAGTTGCCCGGATACAGTTCCTGTGTGGTAGGGATGTCGGCGGGTTTTTCAGAGTACCTCCGTCTTTTGGACACTGTGCCGTAACAGCTTCCTCTTTTCTTTTCTAAAAAAATACAATAACCCCTTTTTTCTTATGTTGTCCATTGGTTTTCTGCATTAGTGGCCCTTAATTTGCCTTTGTTAAAGAAAAATCTTTAAAACTCTCCCCCTCCCCCCCCCCCCCCCCCACCCCCCAGTTGTTGCAATTTAGACCCACGTTAGCTTTGTAGTTGTCTCTGCTGTACCCTGACGATTAAGCAGCAAGATATACTGGCCAGAATAACGCTGGTGTCGAATTTGCAGGTTTTATTCGCCCACGAGACATTTCATTTTATTTAAATGTTTTCTTCATTACTTTTTAAAAGTTGGTTAAGTAAACTGGGGATGGTGAATCAAAGGAAATGCCTCGCGCTTTCACCACGGCCTCGTTTGATTTCTCTTGAGGAACATCACTGGTTTATCTATCACTGTCATGGTCTGAGTATAACCTGTTCTGATCTGTCTTTAGGGACACCAATGGTTTATCTATCACTGTCATGGTCTGAGTATAACCTGGTCTGATCTGTCTTTAGGGACATCAATGGTTTATCTATAACTGTCATGGTCTGAGTATAAACCTGGTCTGATCTGTGTTTAGGGACATCACTGGTTATCTATCACTGTCATGGTCTGAGTATAACCTGTTCTGATCTGTCTTTAGGGACACCAATGGTTTATCTATCACTGTCATGGTCTGAGTATAACCTGGGTCTGATCTGAGTTTAGGGACATCACTGGTTTATCTATCACTGTCAATGTCTGAGTATAACCTGGTCTGATCTGTCTTTAGGGACATTACTGGTTTTATCTATCACTGTCATGGTCTGAGTATGACCTAGTTTGATCTGTCTGTATGAACATCAATCATTTATCTATCACTGTTATTGTCTGAGTGTTAAGACCTAGGTTGATCTGTCTTTAAGTGCATCAATAGTTTACGGTGAGTACGTTCCAGTTCGATCTGTCTTCAAGGATAGTAGTAGTTCATCTATTAGTTCTATAGTCTGAATATGGCCTAGTTTGATCTGTTTTAAAGAACGTCAATAGTTTATCATGGTCATGGCCTAAGAATGGCCTAATTTGATCTGTCTTTAAGGACATCAATTCTTTCATCTATCAACATTAAAATTTGAGTGAGTAGAGTAGACAACAGCCTTTGTTGTTTGTTTCTTTTTTCAGAACAGGCCCTTTTCCTCTCTCTCTACGTGGCATCAAGAAAAACGCCTCCGGGTTTAGCCGTTCGGGTATGGAACACTGACTCTGAAGCTTCCTCGCCATCCCTATCCCTAGAAACCAAAACTCGACCCCAAAGCCTGACCGCCAACCGGCAAAACCGGAACCGAGACTCACTCAGCGTTTCCAGTCTCAAGGCTTCCAAGACAGACCCCAGACAATTTTCTGACCTAAAGAAGCCACTGTTGTGCGTGCGTTTTTCCACGAAGCC
>JADBJO010035378.1:2500-5000 GCA_016801955.1 Conus betulinus | reverse complement strand
ACTTTGTTTCAGAAATCAAAAGTCCACTGGAGACCCGTTCGTTTCTCCATAAAAACTGATTGTAAGATGTTTACATGTTTACACCTAAAAACATTTCCAACGCAAGGTAAGTGGTCATTTTCTACTTAAACTTTGGCATCAAAAAGACCAGAAATTTCGGACTCATACCGTGCAAAAAGGTGTACCTGGGAATCAAACAATTGATTAACGAAAACCAAATTATGTTCTAAACTTGTTAGCTTCTGCATAGAGCATAGTAATGCATGCTTTGCTCTTCTTGCAAGACTTCTTTCAAGCAACACTGAAACTCAGTTTTGATAAGAGTATATTCCCAAACATTTTCATGCATTCACATATGCATGAAGATCCTATTATTAAGTACTATATTCTCTTAAGATCTACCTTTTTCTTAATACAAATATATATATATATAGTGATATGTTGATATTAGCTGAAGCGAAGAGGGGAGCTCGGAATTAACTAGTTCACAGAGTTTGTAAGCTGGCTACTGTTTTTTGATATTAAAGTAACATCATCTGCTGAAAGAAGGAGAAAACAGCTCAATACATCCCCAGTAAACGGTGTATCTTGTTTTCCATGTCTTTTCATTTTTTTATTTCTAAGGTCTGAGAGAGAGAGAGAGAGAGAGAGAGAGGAGATGAGAGAGAGACTGGGAGAGAGAGAGAGAGAGAGAGAGAACAATCAGGCTTGCACACGTCCCTTTGTTTGACACCGGGTGTACATTGAATATCATTATTCCTTTTGTGTCCACATAATCCTAGATTTCACAGAGCATAATGCTCGTAATACACGAAGTATCGGCCTTAGGACGTTCCTGTACACAGAATCAGATGCCTTTTCAAAACCTAAGTCGACGAACAATTTACGATTTTAAAGAGAAACTGCTTTTGCACAAAGGACATCAAGTCACACATGTGATTGACACATGTGATCGACAGAAAGTAAATCCTGCTGGACATTCACACGGCTGATTGTGTGTAACTAATAATATTGCTGTACCTGTGGTCACACAAAGAAATTCCTCTGAAATTATTTGGGTTGTTCACATCGCCTTTTGTTTCAGAGGGGTGTAAAAACAATAGATTTAATTCAGCTTCAAGGACCCCCCTTCCCTCTCTCCTCGGTCAAGTAAAATACTTACAAGTTTGTTACAAACCAATCCCAAATAAATCTTTCAAAAGATGCTTAAGCAATTCTCCAGTTATCCCATATATTTTGCAAACTGTTGAAACAGTTGGTTTAAGTTATCTTCCACTCGTATACCGTTCGTAAAGTCGTTCGTCGAACAACACCGCCGTCAACGTTGTCATCTCGGCTAAAGAACAATTGGAACAGGAGCAACACCAAGGACCGTACCCCCCCTCCCCCCCCCCCCCCGCCCAAAAAAAAAAAAAAAAAAAAGCATTAGCAGTTGTAAATCGTGGTGTGGCGCATTGCAGGAAGGCTGGGGTCGGAGGTGTAGTATCATGGCAGCTGCAAATACCACCATTAGATATGTCGAAAAGAGTAGGGCCTGATACATCAAATCTAATTGTGTTGACATCTCACTACTGACTCTCGGTTAGGCTGAGTGGCAAGATACAGTCCTTTTCAAATACAGTTATGCGCGGGGTAAAGCTATCAATGTTGATCTTTTCAAATGAAAATGTGTGGGGGTTGACTGTCAATACAATTTTTTTAAAAAATATATTAACATGTGGGCAAACTGTCAATGCTGATCTTGTCAAATAAAATAATGTGTGAGTAAACTGTCAATACTGATCTTGTTCAAATTAAAAAAAAAACTACGTGGTGAGTAAACTGTCATTACTGATATTTTCAAATAAAATTATATGTGAGTAAACCGTCAATACTGACCTTTTCAAAATGAAATATGTATGGGTAAACTGGCAATACGGATCTTTTCAAATAAACATTATGTGGTGGGTAAAACTGTCAATACGGATCTTTTCAAATAAAATCACGTGTGCGTAAAACTGTCAATTCTGATGTTTTCAAATAAAATCATGTGTGGGTAAGCTCTCAACATTGATCATTTCAAATAAAAATCATGTGTGGATAAGCTTTCAATACTGATCTTTTCAAACAGAATGATGTGTGGGTCAATACAGATCTTTCAAATAAAATTATGTATGGGTAAAACTGGCAATACAGATCTTTTCAAATGAAATCATGTGTGGGTAAATTGGCAATACAGATCTTTTTCAAATAAAATCATGGGTGGAAAAAACTGTCAATACAGATCTGTTTCAAATGAAATGATGTATGGGTAAACCGGCAACACAGATCTTTCAAAATCAAATTATGTGTGTTTGAACTATCAAAGTCCAAACCTTGGAGACAGTGAAAGGGTTGCAGTATTAGTTGTATTGTTACTGATTTTCTGCGGTATCATTTTGCATACTCATCAAAGAACTGCGATAATTATAAAACAAACAAAAAAACAAACAAACAAACAAACAAGCAAAACAAGCAAACT
>JADBJO010035377.1:0-7500 GCA_016801955.1 Conus betulinus | reverse complement strand
GAGGTTAACCCAAAAATGATGATAGAGGCATGGGTGTTGTTTAAGTCTGGAGACCCATTTGTGACCAAAACCATAATGAATCCAGCATAATCCAGCTGACGCTGTTCGTGGTCGCTACTGTTTCGGTCTCTCACCAGATGCACTTCAAAATACACAGACCGGGCAGCAGAATCAAAGCAGTAGTTCTGAATTCGGGTGTCCTTTGTTGATCAAGAACTTGACCAATCATACCTTGTTTAAGCATATTATGCAGATTAAGGGTCAGAATGACATCTGACCATCGATATTTTGTGTTTGACTTAAATTGATCCAATAATGCTATGCGGCACAGACCCGACTGACCTGAAGTCCCCTCTGTGACAACGCAGGAATAAAAAGGTATCAAAGACATCAGGGTTCCAGCCACACCATGGTAACTATGAAAAGCTGATGTTTTCAGCGTATATGTATCCTTGCCTAAACAAATGACGCTGATGTGAACTATAGTGATGAACCCAAGATCAAAACTGAACCTCACTGGACAGAAAAGAAAAGAACTCAGCCACTCTTACAAGACAGGCTGTGTGATCCATATCTTTTCAGAGTGAATGTAACGATCACTTAATAGCTCACTAGCTGCTGTAAGGCATACTGAGACGTGAGATATCCCATACAGCATATCAGCAAACAGCAAGTTAGCAACTCATCAGAAACTGTTTTTCAAAACCTCCTTTGAGTTTAAATAGCTGATGAGACAAGCCAAGTTTCCTACTGTGGAGACACACAGACCACCCAGAAGAAAACTCTGTAGAGTTCGGTGGGAATCAGGCTTTGTGCATGAAGGAAGTACAGTGTAAGGAGCTGAGCGCCCCCCGGGGGATTTATTTTTTTTTCCCGATTGGTTTTGAAGTAGTCTCACAGCACGCCAACTGTAGTTTTGATGCAAAAATAGTTTGTAAATAATCTGACCATCTGACAGCCGCAATCTAATGGGAAATCAGTAAGTGGGATGAATCTCATGTCCATTTCACGCAGACGGTGAATATTTTGTCAAAACCTGAAGGCCCAATGATTCTAATGGCTGAAAGAGGAAAAATTTAAATGTTCCACTAGGGGCAAGAATATATAGACTGTTCACAGTTCAGTGTGTCAAGATGTGTTTTCTGATGAGACATCTAATAGCGTCAGTGAATAATGAATACCTTTTGGTGACACGCCTCTTGTGTTTGACCTGATGGGGTTTTCCCCTGCTAAGCGTAATATATTCAAGTTTTGTAGCTCGAGAAACTAGGAATGTCAAGATATTGTAAAAGGTTGCTTGCAAGATCAAATGTACTGTAGGTTGGGAAACTGAATGCCTGACACATAGAAATATAGCAACTAGCCTAGAATAAGACGAATACTGTAGGTATTGGTCTTTAAAATCATACAGTGACATCCCCTGATCCTGTGGCGTCCACATATCGTAGCTGTGAGAAACGATGAACAGGAATGAAACGTGGTTTCTGCAAAGGAAGGAGTGGCCCTTGACATACACAACCTCCAGGACAGGTCATGTCGCACATCAGTTCATCATCTCGTTGTGGACACTGGCCCCAGCCATCACACAGATGATCTTCATGCAGACAAACTGGCAGATTGCTCGACACTGGAAAACAATCCAGAACATCGAATCGTATTGCCTTCTTGCTCATCCTCCTCCATTAACACAGTCAGAGAATCCATTGCATCGAGTGGTAAATAGGAGGCAGTACAACCATTCAGATGCACAACGATAATGAGTGGCAAGGACAATGTTCTTCAGTTCTTTTGTGCTTTTGTGTAAAGTAACCCCCGGTGCCATCGAGGTTAATGTCAAAACGCTTGTGTCATCTTCACATCTATGAACCAATCATGCAGTCACGTCACCACGCCAAATTCTCCTTTTTTTACTGCAGGCAACTAATCTCATCAGAATCATTCAGACAATCAGAGTGCTCATTACATTGTTGAGTGTGCAAGCACACTGACCATTTGAGGGCACTTTGAAGCTCTTGACACAAAGGATGCACACAAAAGGACTCATTCAGATTTATCTGGACAGTCCTGTATGAAGTCCACACACCAAAGTAAGGATTGTATTGAGATTAACATTCTTATACAACTGAACATTGCAAGTGCATACGTTGTATTTTTACCTTAGTGGTAACCACATGCTCCTTGATCAGTATTTTCAATTTCGGGAAAGGCAAACTTCAGAATTATATGTATTCCCAAAGTACTTTCGATAATTACAATACATAAGCTGTGGTCACGTGACTGTGTGAACAAGTGAGTAAAGCATGCCTGTGTTGGTGTGAAAGTGGGCTGGTGCAGACTCTGATTTGGCTGGTGCAATGCTACGAGAAGGACACACCCGCAGCAGATCTAATCTTAATATTCGCATAGTGCTGCATATATCCACGGAGATGTTTCTCGTAAACCCCACGGATTTCCAACCCAGTCCATATTCCTCCCGATGGTCTGAAATGTGCGTACAATATGAGAAGTATTGTCATGGAATTAACTGTTTTTGAAAATCAGACCACTTACGGGAATCTGCTATAAATATAAAAGGCACCAGGTCCAGCCTGAAGTGTAAACCAAAACGTAACTTCAAACTTATAATATTTTTGAAAATAGGTAGCGAGTTTTCCATTTCTTTTTCTAGGGTTTTGACAGAAGCAAGTTTGCTGGCCCATATTTCTGACATTCATGGGATAAAGCATATTACTTGAACTAGTCTTTAACATGACTACCTTGAAACACTTGTTAGTTGAAGCCCCATCCCTGACATCCCTAGGGACCACTGAAGGGACAGTGTTCTGTTTCATCCCGTCCATCTTCACTTCTCTGTCTTCAGATTCACACGCAGAAAGTGATGGAGATTTGAAATAATTCATTACAGAACGTTGAACAACCCACTTCGCAGTTTATAAGGGTGTGTAGAGACTTAGAACGAGAGAAAATGCTATTTTTGAACAAACTCTAGTCTAAAACCACCACGAACAAAGTGACATTCGAATATATGACTTAATAAACATGGACGCTGGTGTGGCACGGCTCTAGCACACACGATAATACTATGATTGCTGAGATGTATTCTGCTTTTTGTATTCAAGGTCGCAACGGACCTGATACTCACAAAACAGGTTCAAGTTGGTATGACTGTAGAACCCTGACCATTGACGACATGTTCGTGTGTTACGTGCAGTCCCTGTGCTAAAGAAAGAAAGAAACTCGTGTCACACACATAACGTATGTTTACTACCAGTCCTAAGTATTCTTTTTATCTTTTGTAACACTAAATACTTTGTATTTTAATCGCTTGTAAAATGATTGTAGTCCTGCCGGTATACAAATCCATGACTGCTATCCCACATTAAAATGCGCAGCTGACTGGAAAAAATAAATCTTGAAGAACAATGGGAATCACATTTCAACACATGTTATGTCAGTATCATGTGGTGTTGCGTAACCGCAAATCGCAATGCTCCAAGTGTTCCTTTCAGTGAATGCCACACCAGAATGCCGACCGTTTGAACGTGTGCACGCACACGCCAGTACCTGTTCTGACTTTTCACTCCAGTGCAGGTTACAAAAACCAGTGGAACCCCCCACACAAACCATACCCTAGTACTCCCTGGTTCTCTGGGAAACTTAAACGGGTGTGGTACTGACAGTCAGATAGATTTTTCTGTAGAAAAGGTGATGCCTTCGTTGTTTCGTTTTCAGGCGATAGCCTACAACTGCACAACCATCACCAGTCTCAGAGATGCAGGTACAGCGGCTTCTCTGATGTTAAAATTAGTGGTGGTTATACTCTGCACAGAACATGAATCCAGCTGATCACATATACCACTAACAATACATACTCGGTCGTCTTCGTTTATTCACAACGGCAATTCCTTCACCCATGGCTGCCCTACCAGTTTTATCTTGACTGTTTGTAATGCCATGGTACACAGAAGTAGTATTGTACAAGCGTTAAAAGACTAATTCAGAGAAGAAGAAGAACACTATGATGATGGGACCAGAATAGAAGAAGAAGAAGAATGAAGAAGAAGAAGAAGCTAAACACTGTGTTTCAAATCTGCTGCCTTACACACGTAATAAATAACAACTGGTATCCTATTGCATTTGTTTTCCATATCAGGATTACTTTTTGTGAACGTTCTTTGCTGACATAAAGGGAATTTCAAACTCGACTATCAGAAATATCAAGCTGTGTGTTTCTGGCCCTGCCATTCTATGCAATGCATGCTCCAACCGTTTCTGAAATAGATTACAGTCGTGTCGGCTGGTGTCGCCATCATTGCTGAACAAGAGGACGATTCGGTGAAGGCAAAAAATGCAGAACCTGATATTCCACTCGGAAATTTGAAAGTGTTTTCCAGCGAGCTTATGGTCGTGCTTTAGAACCCTCGTTGGACTTTGTTTAGTTTACATTACAGCTCCATCCCAAAAAAAATGAATACTTGATTCTTTTCAGGCAATGTTAAAAGGTGGGTAGAAGGAAGAATGGAATCTCGCCTTCCACCTTAAACTTTCACGATCTTCATAGCTTTTCTTTCACACTCAGCTTGTATCAACTCTGGGGCTGGTTACCGTCTTTTCAGCAGACTTCTCCTTTTAGGACGCTTTTCAGGTAACGGTGAGAACGGACTCTTCAACTCAACAAAAACAAATTGGCCTTCATCAATGTTACCGTTATACAAGTTTGGAGCATAGTTTGGTCATACATTATACGATTGCATTGTGGTTCGCCCGCATTTCCCTGATTTGTCGTGAATTTGAATGACTCCTCCTATTTTACAAGTGATCAGCTTTTTTTTTTCCGCCGGCTGGGTACATCCCCCTGGTGAGGGTTTTTATTCAGGCTGTCTCACCTTGCTTGTACAGATGCATCTGTCCGTCGCTTCATGAATTCCACCCTAATATTCTGTTGATCCCAACCGCCTCTGCTTTTTTTTCAAAGAAATCAAGTCATCAGATACATACATTGTATTTACCAAGGACACCGAGTTTCACGAAAACCTAAGGTTTATCATGTTCTATAAACCTTGCTGACAATCCATGTTTGGTAACGGAATACTGCATTCCTTATTATCATAATTTTGGCCCGGACCATTTGCAGGATGATACTAGCTGTTTGTAATATCTGTTCTGCAATGTACTGGCATAGTTGAATTTCCATGACTTTATTCCTGAATGTTGGTTTGTACTTTCCGGTTTGTTCCACATCGAATCCGCCATTAACTAAAAATACAAACATTTAAGGACACAGTCGTCACACAGCAGGTACTGGTTATCGACGTTCATTCTTTGCAGTGTTCCTTTACCTGAAACCAACGCAGAATGCAGCGGTTGAACATGAGGATCCCATAACGAACATGTAATGATGCTGCTAATGCTAGAACTGATATTTAATGATAATTACATAGCATTCGTAATGCGCCTTGCCAAAAGTGCTTAGGCGCTGATAACGAGCAACATATGTACACAAATTTACAACATCAACACAGTTATTACAAATACCTACCCACCCACAAACACTCACCTCACAAGCACACACCACGCACCTCACTCACACACACACACAACACACACAACCACACACACACACACCCACACACCACACACACACACACACGCATCACACACGCCACACACGAACGCACGCACTCACAAACATGTACATACATCTTTTGTACTCACACATCCGTCTGAAATAGGACAGCCAGTGGAGTGTCATTAAGAGAGTATAGCATGACTCTGTTAATGTGACCTAGAAATAAGGCGAGCAACAAGAATTTGAACATACATTTTCTGTGTCACTTAACAACACAAAAAAAAAAAAAGACTTTAGACCCTCCGCTCCTACAGCCCATACACCACTGTCTGTTTGTTGTCAAAACATAATAAGGAAGTGCTGTAGTCATAGTCGACAACTAATATCTCTGTTGATGTTGCTAATGGGGTCACATGTTGTACAGAGTGCGAGTATAGTAATGCATCAGAGATAAGGGCGAAAAGAAGCTAAGAGCAGCAACTTTGTTCTTTAGCTTCTTTACGCTACGTGCATTGCAATGCACTGTGAGGCCTTCCTTTACTGCTTGGCTGTCATGATATCAGAGGCTCTGTGCTGTTCTACACTCAGGGTATTTGTGTCCTGTCCCCACCCCTCCTTGCTCATAGTGCTTTTCTGTGCTCAGAATTGCCACAGCTCAGTCGGTCTGTCTGTCTGTCTGTCCGTCTGCCTGTCAGTCTGCCTCTTTCTGTCTGTCTGTCTGTCTGTCTGTCTGTCTGTCTGTCTCTGTGCTCTCTCTCTCTCTCTCTCCTCGTCTCTCCATCTCTCTCTCTCTCTCCTCTCTCTCTCGTCTGATCATCATCCAACACTACCTTTTTCTCGGAACATAATGCAACGATCACTTGGTCTCTGTCGTGTTGTCGAGCAGGAGTGAACATTGACAGCTATCTGTAATCATATTAATGAAAAAATAAAAAGGGACCACATCTTCATTCATGTATTCATTGTTTGTCCTAACAATGCGGGCATCAAAGGAAGCGCATCTTGTTGAACGAAGTAAGGGAAAGGAATCGTTAAATTTGCACAAAGAAGAAATGCACTGAAATACGTATGCTTGATGAAAAAAGTCCAGTAGAGTGGAAACAGTGAAGAAATATCATTTATTTGGACGTTTCAACAGATAAAAGCATTTCTCCTCGTTTCTGTTGTTTTTGTATGGCCGACATTAGACTTTTAAGATTCTGCTGTGCAATAGTGCATGTGTTTATATGCTTTATATTCCGGGTTTTTTTTCTTTTTTTTTTTTCTTTTTTTCTTTCTTTTTTTTTTAGCTAGCTGCACAGTGTGGCGTCATCATTCTGGTATTTAGCTGGGGGCAAAACACTTATATAATATCCCTGTTTGTTTTGTTGGTTGGGATAGTTTAAGTGACGTTTGTGTGGTGTGTGATGTGTGTGTGTGTGTGTGTGTGTGTGTGTGTGTGCTGTGTGTTTTTCTGGACTGGTACTAACCTGGTATACACTATTGGGGACCGATTTTGACGGCACTAAAATTGCGTCCCCTGTGTGTTGGCAAAATGCGTACATGTCGGGCGAAAGTCACGCTTACTTTTTACACTCTCGTACACAATTACAGAACTTTTTTGTTCCCTCACTCCCCACACACCCCACCCCCACCCCCGCCCCCCACCAAGCATTTGCTAACCTATGTTTTTGAAATAATAGGCATTCTCCCTAATGGGCCTAGGACCTGAAGAGCTATGAAAACACATGGTAAGAATGGAATTGGTTCATAAGGTGACTTTGCCGGTTATAATAAGACATACGCTCTGCAGTATCTATCTATAACGATGTTGTTTAAATCATGTACGCTGCCAGATTCATAAGCGCTAACATCATCTTATCATTTTCGGTAATTCATATTGGCTTCTCTGTCGGTCCCTACCTCCTAATCTCCTCTTAGTAATTCATATC